>JAWWEV010000002.1:2071888-2088898 GCA_035583235.1 Hafferia zeledoni
GCTTTTTGGGCTGGAAGTCAGCTTGAAGAAGACAGAAGTTCTCTACCAACCTGCACCTCAGGAAGTCTTCCATCATCTCTATATCACCATAGGTGAATCAGAGCTTAAGTCAGTCCAGCAGTTCACCCATCTAGGAAGCATCATTTCCTTGGATGGTTAAGATTAACAAAGAGATAGACAACAGGCTAGCAAAGACATACAGAGCTTTTGGAAAAGCCCATAAAAGAGTGTGGTCCTGAAGAAAAGTACAAAGATTAGTGCCTACAGAACCATTATACTGTCTACTCTTGTATATGGGTCTGAATCATCGCTACCACCTGTGACTCCTCGAATGCTTCCATCGGTGCTGCCTCTGTACAATCCTAATCATCCACTGGACTGATTATGTGACTAATATGTCTGCTCTTGAACAGGCAGGTGTCACCAGTATCGAGGCCATGCTGATGAGAATGCAGCTGCACTGAGAGGAGCCCCGAAGAGGAGATACAAGGACTCCCGGAAACAATACGTCAGCCTTGGCCATATTGAGTACCATAGTCCACTCTGGCCTCCAGCTGGGAGACATGGAGACACACCATTCATAATGCTGCTGCTTCTTTTGAAAACACACACAGAATCAGCCTTGAGGAGAAAAGACAACGCAGAAAGAACTGTGCCTCACCAGTATTACCTAAGGAGACTTTCTGCTGTGCCTTTTGCAACCAGACTTGCCTATCCTGTATTGGCCTTTTTAGCCACCAGCATGCTTGCAGGAAGCATGGATAGAGCCCTTCCCTAATCTTTGTTCATGAAGCCTAGCCATGATGATCTGTAGTAACGTGGCAATATAAAGGCATAAAGGTATTGCAAAGAAAGCCAGTATTTAGGTGTTTTGGTTGTAGCATAGTCACCAAGAGAACGTGTAAGGGAAAAGAGAGAGAGAGACAAAAGAATAAAAATTTTAGAGTCACCATTCAAAGGTCTCTGGCAGACTTGGGTTGTTGTGGTCACTGGTATCTTGATCCATCAGGGAGTGGTGGGGGAGAGAAGCCCATAAAACATACCCTGAGAAACTCTCATGGTGCCTCCTCGTGTGTGTGTGTGTGTGTGTGTGTGGTTCGTTTTGCAGACGCATGATGTTTCTGCAGGGGCTGGAGGTGCTGGGTTTTGCAAAGTCATTCTAAGCCTGGGGGGTAGTGAATGGAAAGAATATTGGCTTTGAAGGCACCCCTGCCAAGAAGCCCCCCTCTGGGACAGTGATGGGTGTGTGGTTCATAGGAGGTAAATATCACACACCTAGAGAGTGCCACACAAGTGTCACACAGGTAAAGAAGCATCACACACCCAAGACCTCGGCCCTAGGACCTCACAAATCTAACAGTTTGTGTCTTATGGTCTCCTCCCCTCAGCCTTATCTTCAATCTTCTGGCAGCAACTTCTTTGGACAGCTCTTCTTACACAGGTCATGCTCTTGCATCCTAGAAATCTTTGCGTCTCAGTCTTTGAAAAGATAAATGTTCAAACAAGAAGTGAGTTAGGCTAATACAGAGGGAGGAGTTGCAATATTCTAGTAACAAACTTCATTTTGAGGGGATGTCTACTTCTGTCTGGTTGTAATTCTCCTATGAAAAGATTCAGTTTGTCACCCTGCACTAGCCATACTGGATATGGATTTTAGAATCTTTTCATAAGGGAGTCTAGATATGAACTATAAATCCCAGGGAAGCTGATTAAAAAGCAGTTGCTTGGAGTTTGTTTTTTTTTTAAAAAAGGCTTTTTTTTTTGGTGATGCCCAAGAGAAAAGCCACTTTGGGGAAAATACATTTATCAATATCAGCATTCAGCAGCTGAGCATAATTGAAGGTAAGCACAGAGTTTGTTTTTAGCAGGAAGAAGGCAGCCTTATGTGCTTGTTGATAAATAACATCTCAGCCTTGTGTTCCCTGCAGTCATGTAACAAGTAAAATAATTCAGCAAGCTTCAGAAAGCAGCTGTCCATAAATAGCCTTACATCAGTGGTACTGCTGTCTGATGGTGTGTCTGCATGGTGCAGTATCAAGGTGCATACACCATACAGTGGTTTGACTTCACTCTCTTCTATTCTGGTTGTGATGAATAGGTAGCTCAGTGTACAAAGCACCATGGTCAAGATTTGGGACTAGCGACAATTTAGTTTGTGGAATAGGTAAAGGAACAGCAGCTGGAAGAGGAAGAGAAGTACTGAGATAAAACTGTCAGGTCCACATGAACACAGAGCATGCTAAGTGATGTGCTTGGCCTGATCTGTACTGCCATGATGCACTGAAGGCCTCTCACAGGATATTTCCAGCTGTGGTATGCTTTGGTCTTACTGGGAGGGTTGGGGTGGTGTTTTCTGTGATGGATCTGTAGCTGGTGCAAAGCAGTCTTGCTCCACTGGCATCAGCTTAATGACTGAACTTCAGCTGAAAATCTCTCATCAGGTATCTGGCCTGTTTTTCTGTGAGAACTGGCTTTCTTCTATACCGCTAGTGAGGTGAAACAGGAAAAAAATCTTGTCTTTAGCTATGGAAACAAGTGATTACTTAGTAATTGCTTTATTGCTTTAATCAACAGTATGTAAAACAACATTATAACTTCTACTTCTGCAGAAAAATGAACTCAGCACTAATGTCTGCACTGTTTCTGAAGATTTTCATGTGAATTGATAAGAACCAGTTGTTACATGTTTGTGTAAAGTCATTCTGTTGCTCATCTTCCCTGTACTTTGGAGATAGGGCATCATCTGTCATTTACAGGACGATCTGTCTTTTTACAGAGAGTCAAGGTTTATGGCAGAGGGAATCCAATTAAAGTTGTAGCTGTTGACTGTGGGTTGAAGCACAACATTCTTCGTCTGCTAGTAAAGGTAGGTCAGTGCTTGATGTCCCTTATCTCTCGTTTTGCTTTGACAAGAGCCTCGCCTGTACTCACTAGATCTCCTTCCACCTGCACACATCTATTCTAGTAGCAGTTGCCCTCCTAAAATCAGGTACAATTATTAGGATGATTTTTGTGGACTAGAAAGTGTTTTCTGGACTTGATCCACTGTACTGAGTAGATAAGAAAGAGGACCTCAGTCGTGAGAAGAACCCCTTGAAGATGAGTCTTCAAAAGATGAGGCACAACTTCTCTAAAGAATAACCAAGGAAGGTCAACCCAGCATTGTAAAAAAAATGAATAAATGAGGGGCAAAAAGCTTTAGTGAAGGTGGTGAATATTTGAAACAGGCCCAAGGAAATTGTGGAATGTTCATCCTTGAAGATATCAAAAACACAACTGAACCAGGCTCTCAGCAATCTGCCCTAAAGTTGAAGTTTTCTCTGCTTTGAGCAACCCTCCTGAGGTTCCTCCATCCTGAGTTATTCTTTGACTGTAGGATTCCGTGAAAATCTTTTCCTGTTTATAGCACAGTGATGCAGCAGTCCTCACTTCTTTAGCCACACAGGAAGAATGATGGCAGTGTCCTCTCATTCCCTAGATGTACAGGGTTTCTCTGATTCTGTTTTTTATGTGGATTTTTGTTTCATTTTTTATGTGCAAGACTATTTCTGGCATGCTATAGAAAAGAGCTGTAAAGCCCTAATTTAGAAATCAGGATGAATGCACTGTGTAAAAGTGAACATATTTTACATGTACATATACACTGAAAAACAAATTCAACCTTTGGGACATGAAAGCATAGGAACACTCTCCTGACACAAGGTCATTTGTTTCTCTTCTGCTGTCATTTGTTGTTTCCTAGTTGGTTTTTTGTTGTTTTGTTTGTTTGGTGTTTGTTTGTTTGTTTTTAGCGAGGTGCAGAAGTGTGTTTGGTTCCTTGGGACCATGATTTCACCAGCATGGATTATGATGGGCTCATAATTTCTGGAGGACCAGGGGATCCCATGAAGGCCCAGGAGGTGATTCAGAATGTCAGAAAGGTACAACGTAATAGCCATAGACTGATTATACTCGCTAATTTGCCTTTTTATTTTAAAGTGCCTGAAATCCAAACAATTGGTTGTATTAACATGTTACAGGCCAAATGTTGTTCAGTCATTTTAGCTGCCTGGGATATCCCTTGTGTTGCTCCACTGGGAGTTGTCTCCAGCCTGGCAGTTACGACAAGGCTATACAGACCTTGGAGAATAATGCATGGTAAACATGACGACCACAACTACCTTCCTGGTGCCTTAAAGTACCCCGTGCTCTTTCAGGACCTCTGGGAGTTAGGAAAGAACAGCACTGAATTCAGGGCTCCCACTTGGAATAATGCTGCACGCTAAATGGCTGTAATGCAGTGTCATTTCTTATTTCCCTCAACTAGTCTGACAATAGGCTGTTCTCTCAGGCTTCCCTCTAAAGCAAGGGAGAGGAGGAAACTTTCCTTCCTAGGCTGTTGCCACTCTGGCATTCAGGTTTTTCCTGAGTCTGTGAAGGAACCATGTGAAGCATGGTTTATAATGGAATCACTAAACAGAGACACTCAAATATCTCTTGAAAACCTTTTCATTTTAGGTCCTGGAGAGCAACCGCCCAGAGCCCCTGTTTGGAATTAGCATGGGACATCTAATCACTGGAATAGCAGCTGGAGCCACTTCCTACAAGATGCAGATGGCCAAGAGGTGCGGCAGCTCTTCTGCTTTCTAGGGCCTAGACAGACCAGTTCAGCATTGTGAAAGGCCACAGAGAAGCAGTGCTTTGCTGCTGAACTGCCTTAGCAGCAGCCACCATGTCAGTAACATTACTTCTTCATCCCAGCCATTCTCCTTGCCTTTAATTTAAACTGTCATGTCATGCACTACTGTTTTTGAGGGTGTTTTGAAAGTACTTGTTGTAATTGATTCCCATCAAACTGAACAGTAGAAAAGGTTCTAGCTTTTATTATTTTCAGAATAGCTGCCAGTATTGAACAGCTACAATTGAACTGCTGTGTATAGCCTCTTAGTTACCAGTTTCTCCTAACTGTGGCACTTGGACACATCTGACATTTCTATTTTCTGACTCTTTTTTCTTCCAGAGGTCAGAACCAGCCCACCTTGAATACAGTGAATGGACAGGCTATCATCACTGCTCAGAACCATGGCTATGCCATTGACAGCTCTACGCTCCCACCTGGCTGGAAGCCGCTTTTTGTGAATGCCAATGACCAAACAATTGCAGTGAGCTCATGCTTTATTCCAGATACTTGCACATAGAAGCCTCTTGTGAGCAAAGACTCTCTGGATTTATTTAATCTCCTGGAAGTTTACTGTCAGATTACAGTTAGAGCTGAACTTGATGATCTGGCGATCTACTTTACTTGGCGCCTTGTCTTAAAGCCCACAATGGGTTAGCCTTTGCCACTGTTTGCTGTACCAGCCCAAAGTGTAGGATTGTCACAGTGACTTTAGGATTGCCCTTTAACAGCTGCCTTATTAATTTCCAGGGGTGGTGCTCACTCAGTTACCATTACCTCAGTGCCACAGCACTGCAAGCCTGTTGCCACCATTTTGTTGTGTTGGTTCTGTGTTGCTGAGCACAGAAAAAAAAAATTATTGCAATCTAATTTGGTTGGCTATTGTAAATAGAATTTCAATGACTAAAGTCATGAGGGAGAGAGGCTGCCCCTAGAGAACAGCTTACAGGATCTAAGGTAGAAGTTCAATGTCAAGTGACATCCGTATTTGAGACAGATCTCAGGCTCTGTAATTGCCCATGATAAATCTATTCCATGAGGCTCAGTGTTGTGCAAGTTAGTGAAAGCTTGTTAACTATCAGGAAATCATTGGAAAAAAGGTATTTTCAAAAGCAGTTTCTCCCATAGGAATATGCCTCTCTCTCTTGTTTTGTATAAATGCAAATTGACAGATTGAACAGTGTTGCTCTGAACTACCCAGCTGATGATTTTAGAATCAGTTTTGTTTGTCAGTTGTTGTTTTCTTTATCCTTACAGATACGTCTAAACAAAGACATATGTTACCGAAGAAAATATTAATACATAAAATTTACAGCTGTTTAGCTCAGTTTTTGAAATGAGTTTATTTTAGCTATGTTGGCAAACTGAACCCTCTAATTTCCAGGTCTTTCATGTTGGCTTTAGCTGGAGTTTGGAGACACAGGTGATAAGGTTGGACATGAGTCTTCTTGATCTAGTAGTGTGACCTTCCTTTATGTGAACTAAAAAAACATTTCTGTGCACAGCAGCAGTCTCCTAAAGCTTCACAGACAGACAAAGGACCATGTTGGTTTAGCATGGGATGCACAAACAGGATCAGGGTTGGATAGGCTGTCATGTGTGGTCTGTTGCATTCCTTGGTTTGAAAAAGAAAAAGCATTTCTTGTGGCTGACCTGACCCATCACAGCTAAACAGGGCCAACACAGGTTTCCAAATATTGACTAGCAACGGAATGAATCTAGAAGGAACATGAGCATTCAGGGAACATGTGACAGACTGAAGGAATTCTTTGATGGCATAAACTCACACCATAATGGATCAGTTGTGGTCAGTAGCTCATCTCTCATTCCTGTCCTAGGCCAACATCCCACTCTGCAGCTCTGAATGATGCTGTGGCTCTTCATAGACTGTTGGGACTCCTTTGTTCATTCCTAAGGGAAGCAGGTTGTATCAGGATTATTTTTCCCTGGATTTCCTCATCAGCGACTTCTTTATCTCCATTTGGAGTTGGGGATCGTGAGCAATGACATCTATAGGGAGGTCTCTCAGTGGATCATGCTTCTTGGTGCTATCAGGCCACTCAAACAAAAAATCATTTTTCCTGGTTCCAACTGAAACTGCATGCACTCTTTAAACTCAGTTTAGGTCCTTCACAGCTATTGTTTGTCCACAGCAGTAGCCAGAGATCAAGCCCCTGTATCAGCATTTAAAGTGAGTTATGGAAATCAAGACTGTGATCAAAAACCATTTTTATGTGACAGAATCAACCAAATTGGGGTGATAAAACCATTCATTCCATTACAGCCTTCTCCCAGGTGATCCTTTTCTGCCAGCTTTTCTTCTCTGCCCAGTCCAGGATTGACTCTGGAGGGCAACCAGTGTATCTACTCTGTTAAGTTCTTCCAGCTTAGCAGCGTTTACTGTTGCAGTGCAAGCGGTATCTCCAGTGTGCCCTTTGTCCATGCACAGCTGAGGGTTACACAGGCACCGGAGCATTAGCAGCACAGCAAGAGGCTCCATGGCTTTTTGGATGAGTTATGGTTTGAAGATTGTGGATGAAAGGGGTGTAAATTTGACAGGCCCTGGAAATTTACCAGTCCTTTGGTCTTCAGTGCTTACAGGGTTGAGGTGTGGCTTTCTGGTGGCTTGTTTGCTTGTCAGGAGGTGTCTAAGAGAATTACTTTTATTCCTGCAGGGAATGATGCATGAGACCAGACCAATTTTCACAGCACAGTTCTATCCAGATGCAAATCCTGGGCCGAGGGACACAGAGGTAATGTATGAGGGCTGGTCTGCGCTTCCTTACAGGTGGCCTGGGGAGTGCAGATATGTATCAGCTATCGTGAGAAGTCTTTATGTTGGTGGTGGCTCTACGTCTTGGTTTTGGAAATTTCAGGATCCTAAAGAGGGCCCAATCACACATAGGCTTGTGTCTGCTTAGCTTGATCTGCAGCTAATTACAATCAATAAGGCATCTATGGACTTCTGTGTGCCTTGGATGAATGATTCCATTCATGGAGTGTTGGTGGGATTATCTCTGTGTTGGAAGTTTCTGAAGTGCTTAAGCTTTTGGAGGATCAAGATCAAATCTCTTGCAAAAGGAATAGGATTCTATCTTAACAGAAAAAATACTATCCAGATGCTTTGTAATAAAATCAATAACTTGCTAATACATTTTAGTTCCACTTTCAAATTTTATAATTACTGCAGAGTTATGTAATGGATTCATGCTTCCTCACTCTGGTTCTCCTAAGTGAAATCAAATTTTAATCCCCCATCTGTGACTTTGCACAATTTATGTAACAACTGGTTGCATAGTCAGAGAGTATGACTAAGCAGCATCAGGGGATGTGAAAGGCAGAGGAGGCCTGTCTGAACATAAATAAACTGTTTAGCATTTCCTGAGAGAGGAAGATGGGAGAATACATAGAATCTTAATACATAATCTTAATTTGATGATGTTGATTAAGTCTGCAAATAAATCTCTTGATATCAAGAAGTTTCATAGGAATATGATTGACTAGAGAATCTCAGAGAACTCAAAACAATCCTCACTTGTGTGTTTTTTTCAAGTCTGTGCACTCCCACTGCTGGGATGGGTTTGATAACATAATGCATATCCTGATTGGCTTGTAGGACCCATCCATACTTTAGTAGATAATTCCCAGCATTCAGCCTAAGGGACTGCATGGCAGGAGCTCTGCAGGTGTGGGGTCAGGTGGGAAACCTGTCCCACTGTGCGTAGCTGCCTGCCTGCCTGACCTGGCTGGAGAACACTTTTCTGACAGCTGCTCTGGGACCTCCTCTGGAAAGACAACACTGATTTAGCACAACTGATGTTTAGATATCCCTTTTCAGGTCCCTGCTCCGTAGCAGGTCCCATTCCAGATGGTTCCCTGAGCTAGTCTAGTGTATGTTCTTCTGTGTTTTAGCATTTAAAGCACGTTTACTTGCTGCACTGCCAGCCACGTAGAAGCAAAGCTCACAGACATGATTGATGTGTGTTTTCTTCCTGATTATGACCTCACTTTCTTGAATACATTTTTGTCAGAGATGTCAAAGTTGTTAAATAAATTTCAAATAATGATTTTCCCTTCTCAGATGGTGTAAATCTACCTGCTGAAGGCAGCAGAACAGAACTCTTTGCTTGAGCTCACAAATGGCCTGTTTTTTCCTTCTTTTCTTGGTATTTATTTAGTTCCACTTTGGTGGTTAAATACGTGTTTATTTTATTTTTCCTAGTTCCTGTTTGATTCTTTTATTTCCCTGGTTAAGAGTGGGAAAGGCAGTACCATTTCCTCAGTCCTGCCCAAGGCTGGAGTGACAGCTTCCAGAGTGGAGGTCAGTATACAGATAATTGTTTTTCATGCCTGTCAGTGAGGCTGGGACCTAGTTAATTCCAACTGAACCCACAGCACAAAATGTCACAGAAAACTGGTCATGGAAGTCAGAGGAAGCTTCCCTTATAAAAGTCCTGATAGCTGCTTGTCTCACAGTCATCAGGCCTCTCTCGTGTTACTAAGTCCCTTTTCTTTGAGAAAGCTTTATATTCTGAAGTCTCATGGATTTTTCTTTGCAGTTCTCCTAAGAAAGATACTCTCATAGCAGTATAATGAGGTACCCTGGGATAATATGACCATGAGATTTTGTGCCTGTAGCATAATGTTGGTGCTTGGTTGCTTAGCAAAAAAGTCTGAAAATTCCAAGTGTGAGATGAATTTCATGCAGTTTTACTGTCTTAGAAGGCAGCTGGATGTTGTGGGCAGCCAAAGTGAGGCATGGTTATCTGTAAACGCATGATACAATTTAAATGTTTAGTGTATGCCCTATGCATGAGTCAACTGTTTCTCTGACCAAAGATATATGAGAGAAGTCCAGTAGAAATACTGTTAGGAGTAAAACTGCAGTGGCTTTTCTTCTCTTTTTAGAATTGGTGTTCTGTAATTTAAGACTGGTCAATGCTGCTCAGTCTCTGTTCAACATCCACAACGATAGGACTCATTTTTTTCATGCTGTTTTGACACTTGTAGGTCTCCAAAGTTCTCATTCTAGGATCCGGGGGCCTGTCTATTGGTCAGGCAGGGGAATTTGATTACTCTGGATCCCAGGCTGTGAAAGCCATGAAGGTGAGGAGATACTCTGAAAATATTAACATC
Source organism: Hafferia zeledoni (assembly GCA_035583235.1). Taxonomy (NCBI): domain Eukaryota; kingdom Metazoa; phylum Chordata; class Aves; order Passeriformes; family Thamnophilidae; genus Hafferia; species Hafferia zeledoni. Next base: position 2,081,682 of record JAWWEV010000002.1, read on the forward strand.
ACGTAGCTTACTTTCTCTTCTCACAGCTAACTTCTAACTATAGCATCAGTGGGGCAGGGAAGCTGGTGAGGATAAATGACTATAGGGAAATTTAACCCTTTTTTGTTGGTGAACTTGTATCAGTGAAGTAAGTTAGAATTATCTTCCAAAGAGATATATTCTCAAGGTTTCCACTGCAGTCTTTGAGCAGTTTGTTATTTGTGATGTGTGCCTGGACACTCCAGGCTTCTCAAACTACATGGAGAAGAAGAGGAGGAATATAGTCAACTACATCTGAGCTGGAACTATGGAACTTCTGGAATATGTCAACACACTGCATGGTAGACAACAACAGCTGAATAGTTGGCTGCTGCTATATAAAAGATTTTGAACCCCTTATCAAGGCAGGTTTATTTTGAATGGAACAAACTTTTTCAAGGTCAGGTATGTCAGGTTTTGTTTCCAGAATAGGTCCTAGAAAGGATACTAGGGCAAAGGGTCATGCTAGGAGAAGGTGTAGAAGGATAGAAGTGTACTGCAATGGGGTTACTACTGGTAATGTAAGAGTTATCTGGGCCCCCAGTTTCTGTGTAACTTCTTGTGAAGATGGAGGAGAGCTTGTAGAAGTACGACAGTTTCAGAGCAGAAGTAAAAAGGCAGAAATTGAGGGAAAGTGTTACAAGGGCAAACTACAAGTGCAGAAAATCCATGGGGCTAGAGGATGTGATATCTTTTCCCTCACCGCTGTCATGGAGACTACCCAGTTTAGGGTCATTTATCTAAAACTGAAATGTTTTCTATGAGGATTTTATATGTTTTTTCCCTTCCATCTTTCACACATTTCCAAGGAAAGTGTGCTCCAGTGGAAAAAAATCCAGTTTCTCATGGGGAAGAAAAGTCAGCAGAAATTTAGAGCTAGTCTTTAAGGCAGTATTTTAAGTAACCAAACAAAGGAGAAAAAATGTTATCCAACACCTGAATTATGCATTCAGAGCTCTGAGTGAGAATCCCACTGCTTCAGGTGAACTATTTCTTTGTTCCCCCAAACCAGTGACATAAACAATCACAAATTTTGAAAAAACACAGGAAAGTCCTATGGCATTTTCATGAATATTGTGAACTGGGGGGAAACAGCAATTTCTTTACTGGTCCCAGCAACACTTCCAGTAAGTAGCATTTCCTCCAGAGATGGATGACTTAATCTACCAGCCTTATTCCTGTTTCTTTCTACTCTATTTTAAATATTGTCACCATTGCTGTTTTTAATGGGAGTCGCCATTCTTTCTTAACCTTTACAACTTCCATATAGCAAATCTTTCCCTTGAAATGCATTTTGCATCTATAATTAGTATTGTTTAGAAATGATTTTTGCTTGTAGAAGTTTATTGCCTTTGCACTTTCCAGTCCACCTTTTCACCAAACCAGTAAATCATTGTTTTGTATTTAATTGTGGTTGACACTCATGATTAGCAAAGCTTTTTTGGTTTCCTCACTTTGCGCTAATATTCCATGAGGGATCAGAGTTGATCTGCCCAGCTCTGGCTCAGTCTTTTCTAATAATGAGCAAATTGTAGTGAACTTCTGTCTGTAGCCAAAAGAGTGGCAAAACCCCCACCAGTATCACAGGAAACAGATAAACTTTATTATCGCTCTATCTCAATTTCTTATCTGTGACAGAGAGAAAGCAGAGTAAAGTTTTCACTAACCTTTGTCTTGTGTACGGAGGCAGAGTTTGTCTTTTAATATGTGCAAAATCAAATTAAGTTATGGGACAAGATTTTTAAAGTCATAACACTAGGAAAATTAAAGTATCTTTATGAAAGAAAAAAGTGTATTCCTGTTACTATTACTGTTGATACAAAAAAATCTGAGAAATACTTGGATACCCATGATCAAAGACCTACCGCTTGGCAAGGAAAGATTGGCTTTTGATTAATTTTTTTGCTTTGGCACTTTTAATCTGACTTCCAACAGAAGACAGACGTGATTATGCTGAACTCCTCTGTGTAACTCCTAAAAGTGTTAAACAATTTCAACAGATTTTCTGAATTGGGTGGGAATGCTAATTTCCACAAGAATCACAGACAGCAGAGGCACAAAAGTAAATAATTTATATTAGCTCAGCCTGATACAAGAGGCCAGAAATCTCTTATGGGGCAGGATGTAAGGAATGAGGCTTTTTTAATTCTGTTGTTGGTAAACTGCTTGTTGAACCCCATCTCTTGCTACTGCTGTTAGCTATTTTATACCTATATTTAATGCAGATTTTAAATTTTCAGGAAGAAAATGTGAAAATTGTCCTCATGAATCCCAATATTGCTTCAGTGCAGACCAATGAGACTGGCTTAAAGCAGGCTGATGCTGTCTACTTCCTCCCCATCACTCCACAGTTTGTCATAGAAGTTATCAAGGCTGAGCGTCCTGATGGAATTTTTCTGGGCATGGGTGGCCAGACTGCTCTCAACTGTGGTAAGTGTGATACAGGTGCCTTGGCCTTCCTTGCTGGCAGATTAATTTTTTTTTTTACCAAATAACAAGTAAAGTAATAAAGGACAGGACCAGAGGAAATGGCTTCCAGTTGCACAAGGGAATGTTTAGATTGGATATTAGAAAAATTTTTTTCACAGAAAGGGTGGTAAGGCATTGAACCAGGCTGTAAGTGTTCAAAAGGCATGTGGATGTGGCACCTGGGGATATGTTTTAGTGGTGAACATGGCTGTGCTGAGTTAAGCTTAATGATTCTATGATCCTACCACATGTTAAGCAGAGTTTATTTGTGCAGACATATGAGACTCACATGCCTCATACATTGTGTGGGTTACTAAGAGATATAGGTAGAGACTTGGGAGGTGTGAGTCACTGCTAAGCTGTGAACATAACATCTAATTGCTGGGTTTGATATTTGAAAATGATTAATATGTCCTGCTTTTTGGCTTAATTCTTAGTTATCATAATTGGATTTGGGATATTCAGACCACCTTGAAGCAGAGATCAAAAAGAAAATTTACCTTCATTTAACTTCCTGCACCAGTATTCATCTGTGCAGCTTTGCTCTGTGTTGCAGATGATGGCCAAGCAATAACTGTACTAATATCCCATGTTTTACTGGTTTGAGGACAGAAGATTTCATGTTATGTTTCTGAGATCTAATACTGAAAATGAATAATAAATTATCTGTTGATGAGGCCAAACAAGTAGTCAGCTAGTCAGATACCTTTTGAATACTTTCTTCTTTCTAAATTTTTGAAATTTTCTGGATTCTTCGCTGTGAGAGTGGTGAGGCACTTGAACAGTTGCCCAGAGAAGTTGTGAATGCCCCATCCCTGGAAGTGTTCAAGGGCAGGTTGGATGGGGCTTGGAGCAAACTGGTCTGGGAAAAGGTATCCCTGCCCATGGCTAGGGAGTGAAACGAGAGAATCTTTAAGATCCCTTCCAACCCAGAACATTCTGTGATTCTAATGATTCCTCACCTTCTATCAACCCTCAAAACTGTGTCTTTGTTTGCTCCACAGGAGTGGAACTCTTCAAGCAAGGAGTCCTGCAGCAGTATGGTGTGAAAGTTCTGGGTACATCAGTTGAATCCATCATGGCTACAGAGGACAGAAAGCTCTTTTCCGATAAACTGACTGAGCTAAATGAAAAGTTTGCTCCTAGCTTTGCAGTGGAATCGGTAAATCAGATAATTTTGAAGATGTGGTTGCTATTACCCATTTGAGTTAGTGAAGGTATTTCTAGTTTTGTTGAGTGAAAGCTGAATGCAGTTGTGGATTCTTTAGTGTATATTTTTGCATCATCACTTCTCAGGGATTGATGCTGGGTCACTGATCAAAAATGAGTGAAAATGCAATTAAGCTCTTGGAAAGCCTAAGCTAATTTACACATTGAGAAGAAAAGTAAATTTGGTTGGGGTGACTCCAGTTCTGTAGCGCAAAACTATGTAAGATGTCAGGGGTACTTTTCTATTTTTAGATCTTGCACAAGCTATTTAGACTTCAGTGTTTAAGTCCTCAAAATCAGCAGTACTGAAATATTTCTTGAGGATGGGAGTATGAAAACAAAAGATTGATTTAGTGGAAAGTCCATTTGAGCTGGGAGAAAACTGAACAGGTCTTAAACCAGGATGTCTGTTGGAGGGGTTGTTTTATGCTGAAGTCTCTGGAGACAAAGTAGATAAGGAAAACGGCAAAGTCTGTGGGAAGTCAGCAAGAAGTTCGCACATAGCTAAAGACAGAAGTCACCCCCCTGAGTGGATGATCCAGTTTTCTGCTGTTTGGCAGAAAAAAGCAATATTACAAAAGTCTTTCGATGAACTCCTATATTACAAAAACTTTTATTATTTTCATTTTATCTTTGGACAGCTTATTGCCTTACTGATGGGATTTCCAGTTAATCATGTAACCAGAGCTGAAAACTTTATTCATCTGAATTTTTATCTATCTCTGAAATGTATTCCCCTCTTCTTTAAGGTTGAAGATGCTCTGAAGGCAGCTGAAAATATTGGCTTCCCAGTCATGATACGTTCTGCCTATGCCCTTGGTGGTCTGGGGTCAGGCTTATGTCCTGATAAGGAAAGTTTGCTGGACCTTGGTACAAAGGTTTGTCTGGAATTTCAAGCTCTGGGAATAGAACTGAACATATGATTTTCTTAGATACTCTTCTAATAATCACAGGCGTTGGAATTGTACATACCCTGCCTTTCACCTTACCTGTAAAATGTTGCCCTGATTCCTTCCATTGCCTTCTTTTCGTAATTCCTACTGACTTAGGTAATGAAAATGGCTAAATGACAGATCTATTAAATTCATTACAAACAAGTCATAATTTGAGCAAGTTTTTCAGCAATTTTGGTCTGAAATGAATCATATTGACTAATATTCACCTACTTTCATGAGTAAATGGCACATGAATGAGGTCAAGAAAGTTGTAACATTTGAAATGCTGAGTTCTAATGTAGTCTCAGGGACAGAAGAGCTGGGAGCCTTAGGCCTCTTCTATGTTTGTTTCTAAATGTGGTGTTTTGGCTAGATGAAAAGCTCATGTAGAGATTTAACAGGATGACACTTCATAATTTGACATCTACCAGCCATCCCTGACTGTGAGGACAGCTCTTTTTCTTTAGGAAATCCAGGATTGTTGTTTAAGAATTTGCTGTGAAAAGTAAACAGATAATTGGGGAAAACAAATAAAAAAGTTTTTCCTTGGCAAAAATGCAGAATTTTAGGAAATAAAACCTATCCAAGGGTCTCTAAAATTATTGCATTTGTCTTTTCCTGGTTTGCTGCACCTCTTAATCTTTCATGTGTCTCTAGAAAGAAATTACTGATGATGTTTTTGTGTTCCCCTACTGGGCTGCCATGCAAACACGCTTTGGGTCTAGTGTGCTCAGTGTTGAACAAACACTGCTGGGGCAGGGTCAGCTGTGGGCAGCTCAGGGAACAGGACTGACAGATATGGGAAGAGGTAGTGGGTGCAGTAAAACCCCATCTTACAGATTGACAGTGAGTTGAAAACACTAAACACTAGGCTCACACATAGGCTTTGTTTAGAGAAAGCAAAAATTCACTGGAAATGCTGGGAATGCAGCTGTGTGAAAGGTTTATATAAAAACATTTTTCAATGGGAACCCCCTTTTTTCAGTAGGAATGCCTATTTTTAATCAGCATGCTTTGATGTTTTTTGTTTTTTTTTTTTGTTTTTTTTTTTAAATGAGCCTGCTGCCTACCAGCACACCCAGATTCCTGTCTGCAGGGCTGCTCCCCAGCTACTCCTCTCCCAGTTTATACCTATGCTGAGCTTATTTCATCCTAGGTGCAAAATCTGGCATTTCTACTTGTTAAATGTCATCCCATAGCCTAATGCTCCAGTTGATCTGGACCCCTCTGCAAGGCCTCCTATCCCTCAGAGTGAACAAAACCTCCCAGTTAAGTATCAATATTTCAAAATTTACAGTGAAAACCGATTTGATTTTGTTGAATTAACTTACATTTGGATGCTCATTTTCACAGCCCAGCAGAAACTGTTTTCTTCTATTATGATCTGTAATAATTCATTGAACTGCCTTTTCAGGCACTTGATTCTTAATTTTTTATAATTCAGATAACTGAACATAGCTAGTTCAGGTAACCTGGCATTTAGTTCATGTCTCCCGAGCGTGCTCACTGAGTGAAAAAAGACAAGAGACACAGGAGCAGTGAGGATTGTTTTACAAATGTGGTTGGGTGTTCCTACTACATCACCACAGATTCAGTGCCTGCTTAGGCTGGGTGTGGAATGCCATTCCTCAAACTTTTTTTATTTTTTTTATGTGTGATTTCGGCAACTGAGCCAAGGGCAACATTTGAATAACAGCTTGATCTAATGACAGAAGGGACCAGACTGAAAACAGAGTTAATGGACACACATTAAAACAAGAATCTTTACTAAAGGATGGATTGATAGTGTGCCCATTGCTTTCTTGGATTTTTAGTGTGAATTGATTAATGTTTTCTATCTGCTAGTATTAAAGCCATTTATTCATTTAGATTATGCTCATTTACCAACAAACTGTATTTTTCATTTTTGCTTCATGCGCTGAGGAGTGCTTTCAAGATTAGTTTAAGGTAAATCATGACTCTTGCCTCTGACTAGTATGCCAATAATAAGCTGCATTATTAGTGCTATTAATTGTGTACTGTTTGCTGGCACCCACACTCCCCATCACTCTGTCATTTCACATTCTGCAGTGTTCTCCTATTGAAGTCCTTGGAGCTGCCCACATAAAAACGTGTGTCTGTTGCATGATTGAAGCATTAGATATTTTTGTATTACTGTTTGTTATTTATATGCCACTGCAAGCACACTTTCCCTACCTTTTTTCCTCATCATATCACATAACAATGCCTTTCAAAAGAAGCTGAAGCGATTTAAAACAAAAAAATTAAAAAAAAAAAAAAAAGAGAGAGAAAGTGCTTGTTATCAATGGTATAAACTTTACATCTTTCATCTTTCAATTTTCTTGTTGGTCTGGGATGTTTGGAGATAAGTCCCAAAAATCTTAATATGGAACATGTTCTAATAAGGGGTTTGGTGTTTTTCTAGAGGGGAGGTTTTTGTTTGTTTGCTTTGTTGGTGGGGGTGTATTTTAGTGTGTTTTTTTTTTTTTTTGTGGTGGTGGGTTTTTGGTTTGAGGTCTTCACTTCTTCTCTTCCTCCTCTCTCTCTTCCTCCTCTCTCTCTTCCTCCTCTCTCTCTTCCTCCTCT
>JAWWEV010000002.1:2088998-2107222 GCA_035583235.1 Hafferia zeledoni
TCTCTCTCTTCCTCCTCTCTCTCTTCCTCCTCTCTCTCTTCCTCCTCTCTCTCTTCCTCCTCTCTCTCTTCCTCCTCTCTCTCTTCCTCCTCCTCCTCGCCTCGCCTCTCCTCTCCTCATTTTACTGTTTATATTCCCAGGCATTTGCAATGACTAACCAAATTCTGGTGGAAAAATCAGTCGTTGGCTGGAAGGAGATAGAGTGTGAAGTTGTGAGAGATACTGCTGATAACTGTATTGTTGTTTGCAATATGGAAAACATCGATGCTATGGGAGTCCACACAGGTAGGCTTGGACACAGGGGCACTTGCTGAAAATGTCTCATTAACTTTTCCTATGCAGTGCCCTTCTGCCTGCTGTTAATGATATAGTTTTGTGATTGATGAAGTGGGCTCTATAAATACTCTTCTGATCTCGGATGAAGCCAGCTAGGGTATGAAACAGATATTGTTAAGCTAAATCGACCTAATTTCTAGCAGCAGATTGGCAAAGACAGTGACCTGTGAGGCCAGAATTTACTGCTACTGAGCTGCTTCTCATTTTCCTTCACTTCTACCTTATGACAAACAGGAGATTCTGTTGTAGTGGCTCCAAGCCAGACACTCACTAATGAGGAGTTTCAGATGCTGAGGGATCGTGCCATCAAAGTTGTTCGACATTTGGGCATTGTGGGAGAGTGTAATATCCAGTTTGCTCTGCATCCAACTTCCTTGGAGTACTACATTATTGAAGTTAATGCCAGACTCTCAAGAAGTTCAGCTTTGGCCTCCAAGGCAACAGGGTAAGATTATTTAAAAAACCCCAAATGCTACAAAACAAACAAATGAATAAACAAAACTGAGGGCAGTAGAACAAAAAGAGGGAATTACAATAATGGATTTGAAGCCATTTAAATATGTGACAGCTAAAAGGAAGACAAGTTCCTGCATCTGCTCTTCATGCAGTTAAAACATGGAGTCGTAGGCTAAATTTTCATCAAGGAAGAATGAAGTTGGCTCAGGGAGAACTCTGGAGTGGTCAGGTCAGTAGGCAGCAGATTTCTACATGAGAAGCTTCTAAAACAGCTGTTGTCAGCACATGCCAGGATTGAGCCTTGGAGAGCCAGTCCTACTGGGAGATGGAGGAAGGGGTAAGTGAGCTCTTCAGGTCCATTCGACCCTGCTGATGCTCTTATTACAAATGGAAAAACTCCCAGGAGGTGTGTGTGGGGGAACCTAATAGCTGTCCTTGCAAAGCACATCCACTGTATCCAAATGCTGGCTGCAAATCACCTCTGGAACCCAGAAGACACAGTTATTAATGAGCTCTCTGTCAGATGGATGCGTGCTAGCTCCTTTTGTTTTGTTGGCTAATCATAACCTAATCAAGGTAAGGATGGTCAGAGCATTCTGTTTAAAAATTGGCTTCTTAATTGCACTTTGCAGATACTTTTGAGAGGCACAAATTAATCTCTAATTTGCAGTTCTCAATGCCTCTTGTGGTTGTTGAAGAGCCATAGCAGGCTGGTGATAAGCCATGATGTTGGTCAGTGGGCATTTTATTGTTTCCGTTTTAGATGACAGACTTGCAGCAAAACATACCTATAGGTGTGTGCTCACTGTGGGTGTGACAGCTACTGAAAGTGGTGTCTTTTTGATAAAAAAACAAGGCCCAGGTCTAAGGAGGTAGATCTGCAATGTGTTGAGGTGGAAGGCTGGATGGGTCATTGGGTCATGCTGTGCTTGAGCATAGGAACCTTCCATTGTATTGAGGAGGCGCAAACACTTCACATCTGTTTAACTGGATCCACTTCTAGGATTTGCAAAAAAGAAGTAATTCTTACTCTACTGTTCTCTACTTCTCCTCTATGGCAGGTATCCATTAGCCTTCATTGCTGCCAAAATTGCCCTTGGAATTCCCTTGCCAAAAATCAAGAATGTGGTGACAGGCAAAACCTCTGCCTGCTTTGAACCCAGCCTCGATTACGTTGTTACCAAGATACCTCGATGGGATCTGGACCGTTTTCAGCATGTGTCCAATAGGATTGGAAGTTCCATGAAGAGTGTAGGGGAGGTGAGTGCAAGACTCTCCCCTTCTCTTTCATTTCACCACTTGGGAAAGTAATTTCTTTTTCTTGGAAAGCCTCAGAACATCTGTCTTCAAGGACCTAATGAATTTGAGGGTATTTATTCAGCTCAAACAATTTTTATCCAGTACTGTAATTAATTGAAATTAGTTAGGACTGTGTAATCTTGGATAGCAGGGTGTGGATTCATAAATGGTTTGACTTCTAAGGGAAGAGATCACTGTGGATTACCTGAGGTTGACTTCATTCTTAACATTTCAGGACTCAGAGTAATTTTTTAGTTTGAGGTACTTTAGTGATGGTTAATTAGAGTAAAACCTCATGAGTTGTAGTCTGTTAAGATTTTCAGTGATGCCTATGAACCACAGCTCTCAATTGTTTCCAAGTTATTTGTCCTCTGTGTTAAAACCATGTACCAGATCTCAGCCTACTTCTCTTGAAATTCAAACACAATCTGTAATCTTGCTCTGAGGTTTTGACTTCTCACAGTGATTAAGTCTCTTATATCAGAATTTAAGGTGTCTGGACAGTTACAGTATTTCACACCATGTTTTAAGAGAAGAGAAATGAAGCAAAAGGGGTAAATTACCCACTTAATTAGTTAATTACATATCATCTACAGAAGCAAAATAATTCTGTATTATTTTTGTTGCCTTTTTTTCTAATGCTTTTCAAGTAGCTATTTTATTAAATTATTTTTACATGTAAGACCTTCCTAACATCATTGTTGTTGTGAGACAACTTGCAGGACTGGAAGGATTAATTAGAATTTCATTTTCCATCCGCAGTTTTGGCTTTTCATGGCAATGAGGTGGGGTTTTTTTTTTGTTTTCAGTGAGTTAGTGCTTCCTGATAATAAGCCTCTCTTCATAGGGGTCTGGGGAATGTTCTGTAGAGCTGGGGTTCCTAAATACAGTTGTGTTGTGCACAATCAGCTGCAAACACTTGCTGGCCATACACATTTGTAGGAGGAAGTGTCAACTCCTTCATATGTCAAAGAACTGCCTGAAACTGTGTTCTTCTCCAGGCAGGATGATGAGTAAAGACAGGAGAGAACTACAGGAGCAGTCAGTGCTCTAACGGTGCAGGTCTGTGACTGCTGCAGGGTGAACATGAAGCAGGAATGAGGAAGCTTAAGGGATGCAGTTTGCAGCTGGTGGAGGTACTGAGCAGGAAGGTTAGTCTGCAGGACCTGTGAGCAGGAGGGGTAGTCCTTGAAGCAAAGCATTTCTTTCCACTGTGTCTCTATTAGAGTTGACAGTCATCTCCTCAGGCTTGAACTTGAAGCCAGATTGCAGCACCTACTGCACTTTTATTAATTGAACAGTCTGGACTGATCTGGCTTTTCCTGAGCTCTGTTGTGCTAGGCAGTGGGCCAGGAGCTGTGAGAAAAGAGAAAACGATGGTATTTTTTCCTTTTGACATTTTTCAACATTGTGTTTGAGAAGATTTTTATGCTGTTAGGGTTTCACTGCACTTCGAAATAAATATGTAGAAGTTTGAGAAAGGGCTCTGTTACCTTGCAGATTACCAGAGAGAAGGGCTTGTTTTCTCAATAGATGTGATGTCAAGACTGAAGGAGGGACACCTCAGTGCTGCTATGCCAAGGAGGATCATTTAAGAGAGCCCTCACAGGGGAAAGTTACTGTTAAATGTAATTTGAAGGAAGAGGAGTAGGTTCCTCCTGAACCTTAAAATTCCCACAGCAAATTTCTATCTCTAACAGGTTGTTAAATAGAATTATCTTCCTACATTACTATTTCCATGCTGATAGATAATGGTTCTTCTCTGTCAAAATGCTTCAAAGCAATTTACAGGGAAGAGCAGTGACTTCTATTTTACAGACAGGGAGGCAGAAGCAGAAAGGAGTTGCTTGTCTGGAACACAGTGATAACATAGGCAGAGTCAGACCTAGAAGTGGGACTCCCAAGGCTCAGTCAGCTGCATTTGTCTTAAGGCCATAAAGACTGTCATACAGAGGAGTCCAAAGTGTGTCATCTTTCCATATGTCTGTCTTCATGGTTTCAACTTGCACTCCTCTGTTAATGAGGGTACAGCTCACCACTGCTAATGTGTAAATGCTCTCCATTACAGGTCATGGCTATTGGACGCACTTTTGAAGAGAGCTTCCAAAAGGCCCTGAGGATGTGCCACCCTTCAGTAGATGGCTTCACTTCACATTTGCCTATCAATAAAGTCTGGCCAGCCACTGTAGATCTCCAGAACGAGCTCTTGGAGCCATCCAGCACTCGAATATATGCAATAGCCAAGGTAACAAAGATAAAAAGACCTTGACCTTTATCCCTTGAAAGCTATCAGACTGGATCAGCTGAGGTCACAGAATTTTCTTCACTCCTTTGCTTTCCTCTGCCAAGCACAATGGCATCCTACCCCTGTATAGGATCCCTGCTGATGCTTCCTTCATCTTCCATGTTCAGGTAATGTATTTGCCTTTTTGTAGTACAGTCTTAGCCAATGCTCAGGTGCATTCCTGTCTTCTAATACTTCAATTTGTAGCTGAGCACTGATGGAGACCTGGAACACTTTCCTTTCCTATAATGATATATTTGTTGGCTAAACATTGATTAATGTTAAGCCCTGATTTACACTAATGTAAGTGCCAGTCAAAACTGGCCAGTTTTGCAGATTTCAAAGGTTATCTTTTTGAGAACTGAAACAAAGAATGATAAAGAATACCAAGCTGCAGTTTGGGAGAGCACTGTCTATTTGCAATGGTTGCATTGGTACAAGTTTGAAACTAAAAACCCAAAACTACAACTACACAGCTTTATGTTTAATTTCACAGACAATAAATCCTTTGTTTTTTGAAAGTCTTAACTTCCCATAGCATTCTTTTAATCCCTCTCCTTCAAACAGATCAAATCACTTCAGCCCTCAAGGTGTCTGGGTAATGGGGAGTGTTATTGTTAGGGGACCTAGGGTGTGAAATTATTTCTTCGTCTCCTCAGTGTTGGCCTGTGTATGTCACATGGTAAATGTGGGGTTAGTCAATTTAGAAGCTAGGTGTGATTTCACATTTCGTTTTGCTGCAGCTAACTTTTCCATCTGTCTATATCCTGTAGGGAGAGGAGGACACAGTTGATGTTTATAGCTCCTACTTGCCTGTTGGTTTGTGTTTTCTAAGATTGCAAACTTAGAATTACTCTTTTTTGTGCCCCTGATTTTGTGTGGTGGAGTCTTTAAGCCCTTTGTGTTGGTGTGTAGAAACATGTCATTACATCTCCACTTGAGTGTGGGGAGCTGAGGCTGTGCGGTGTTTTCTGGATTTTCACATAGCTGTTCCTTTTATAAATGGCCTGAATGAAAAGCACAAGTAATGGGAACTGACTGAGGGAACACGGCTCCCCAGGAAACACATACACACACACAGTGGTGGTGACTCAAAAAACCTTTATTTCCTTTTTTGAGCAAGTTTTAAGGGCTCAGATAAGGGAGTGGCTTGGAAAGGGTGTAAACTTGGGAAAGATTGGGTAAAACATTGGTCAGTAGCCGTTAACATCCAATGAGAAAACATCTGAGGGCAGGGTTCAGTTCAAGAGCCAGGCAATGATAGGCTCAAGGGATGGAGACAGGCAGCCCGGGGGACCAATAGTGGCTTAGGGATAGAAGCTGGATGGGTGGAAGAGCTGGGTGCCCTTCAGCCCACATGGTCACAGTGATAGGGTTCTAAACACGGCTGCTGTGGCTTGCATCTGCCCAGCAGGCTGCAAACGCTTTGGTCCCGGAGTGCCGCCGCTGCCCCTGCCGCTTGCGCAGGTGGCTGTGCTGCTCGCACAGGTGCCGTGGTGATCTCCAGTGGTGGCAGTTTGCTGCCGTGCTGCTCCTGCTGCTCCCACACCACTTGCGCAGGCACAGTGGTGTTTTCCCGGGAACGCCTCGCAGCTTCACCAGGAAAACAATTCAGGGGGATACATGGGCAAAGAGAAACACAGGGAGATACAGAACTGTGGTGTGGGAAGGGATACATAACTTCTCAGAACTCAAACCCATACAGGGAAAAAATGCATTAAGCTCCAGCAAAAGGTCCTGTATTCCCCCACACAAGATGTTCTTTAAATGTGTGGCTTGGCCAGCTGTTGACTCTTTGCTTTTCAAGTTGAGGAAATGCATGTCTTCATCTTTCAGCAGTTGTGTTTGGTTTTTATTGTAGCTTTTTCTTTCTGAGAGAATAATCTTGCGGCTTGTCTCTCTGAGTGGCTTAGACAGCTTTAGGAAAGGCTAATCTTAGCGTGGTGTCAACACAGGAGATGTGGGGAGATGAAGGTCTGTTTGGGGCCCACATTGGTGGGAACACTGGGTATTCCCAGCTGCTGACATATTTGCCTGGAGTTGTCAAAAGCAAGATAAAATTCCTAATCCCTCCCAGCTGCCTCTGCCCAACATAGTGCACTAATTCATCCCCATGAACAACTGAGGCAAGCTGTGTCAGCCAGAGGTGCTTCTGGCAGCTGGGACTGCTTGCTTGAAAATCCCTTTCTAGCTTTTTGACATTTAAAAGCCAACAGATAGTCCCCATTAGACATCAGCTTTGTTTGGAAAAGAATGGAGCTTTGTTGTATGTTATATGTCTTCTCCCTCCCAAACCCCAGTATTCAGTTCTCCATGGCTTTTACTTTTTATCTCTCCTTTGTCTGTAGGATGATGACAACAGTAACTGTTCAGGTGCAAGGGAAGGGAGTTCAGCTGCCATTCAGACCTATTGCTGTTGTGGTGGGGCTCCCTGTTGTTATGTAAAAGAGGGCACTGAGAGAGGCTGACTTAGATGAGACTTGCTCCTTGACCAGGGTGGCTGAATGCTGCAAGGATGAAACAGCCTGATGAGCAGGAATGCTTAGGTTGTGTCAGGTCTTTCCTGTGCCTCTTAAGATTGTATACAATTGGTGTCTGAAGACTCAGGTGGTGGATTTGATCCATGCTCTGTTTCACAACAGGGCCCTGGTCTCCTAGTTGTCTACACTACAGGTGTGTGCTGTGCACTTGTGCTGCTCTCCACAGGCAGCCAAATACTTTCTTTGGTGAGGAGCAGGGAGGGAACTGAAGGAACAAGGGTGCTGGCCCTAGAGAGACCATGGGCAGTTGAGCTACCCTCCATTGCTTGGCCTAGAGGCCAAGCTTGTTCCATGACTCTTGGTGTGAAGGCAGTCCTATAAACTCCTTGGTTTCCCAGCATGGGACCAATCTCTAGTCTGTGGGATGCTCTTGAAGGTGAGCAGAGCTCTAAAGTTATGCTGTCCTGCTGTGGCTCTTTCCTCCTGCTTCCATGATGTGTTTAGGCTGTATCTTCATGTAGGTTTGAATACAGTAAAGCCATCAGAGCGTTGTCCAGGTCTCTGATCAAATCCTAAACAGTGCTGTCCTATTTTTGGCAGGCCTTGAACAACAAAGTCCCTGTGGATGTCATTCACAAGCTCACAGCCATTGACAAGTGGTTTCTGTATAAGATGCGCAGCATTGTGAACATGGAAAGCACCCTGAAGGAAGTGAACAGGTAAAAAAAGCCAACAGCCTTGCCCTAGGACACAACAGTCCTTCTGGGAATTCTTCTGCTGGGAAACCTATGGTAAGCACAGATGCAGTCAATGCTGAGAAGTTTATTCCAGTGCCTGGAGTAAGCAGTGGTATCTTAAAACCCAGTTTACTGCCTTACACATTAAGCAGAAATTTCTGAACACACTTTTTTTGTTAAAGTAAATGCTTTGAGTACTGAGGCATCTTCACTGTTCTCAGGGATTATGGAAGTTCCAGTTTATTTTGGAAAATCCTTACTGCATCTCTGAGGCTAAGACTGGGAATGTGAATGACCTGCAAGGAGTAATGGCAGGCTGCACTCATGTACCTAGGACAGAGTTAGCCTTAAAACTCAACACAGGACTTTTCCTGACTTACTAGATTTGGAGGCCACACACACTGCATTTTATTTCCAGTCTGGCCCATTGATTTTTAAGCTTTTCTGCCTTGCTGTGATCATAAGGTATGTATTGCTTTTTTACCACATTTTCAAACATCTATAGTTCCAGACATATTTAAATACAAATCTTCTTCTTTCTTCAAGAAAAATGACCATATAAAAGCAAACAGGAAATCTGGCAGTAAATTAAAGCGCTGGACTGTAATTTCCATTCAGCCTCTTTCTGACTTGAGTTTTCCCTTCATGGTTTTACGAGGCTGTAAAAGCCTCCTTGCTGAGTTATTGGTTGTATGTTGGCAGCTTCTCTGCTTCTGGTACCCATTGTACTCACACATGTCACCACATGATGGCACTGGGAGAGCACCAGAGCCAGTGCATTAGTTCACCTACCATCATCTGCATTTTGACTGGCTGGTTTTAACTGAGCAGCCCTTGCTCTCCCTTGTGCCCCAGAACAAGCTGGATCTGGAGGTAAACAAAAATGTGGAGGGGGATGTCGAAGAGAAGGAGTAGCTTGATTATTTTCAGAAACCTTTTGTATGACTGCACAAATTTTTGCCCTCTAACATCTGTGTCACGTTGCATTTGTCTCTGGCCCCTTAAATATATATGTGCAGCTCCCGAGAAAGCAAAGTAACATATCAAGAATAAGTCTGAGTTCCTCACTGTTGCAGTAGTGTCCTATGGGCTGAGGCACTTGGGACCCCAGAAGTTGGCCACATCTTCACTTGGTGTAAATCCATCATCACTCCACAGAGGCTAATTTTGCCAAACTGTCCTGTATCACTGAGGTTGCTTTCCCCTTCTCTGCAGTGGGCAGCAAGTGATTAGACTGCCAGTACTGTGATCAGTAGCTGGTACCACTTCCCATAGTTTTTACTCCTTCTGGTGACCGAGGCAGCAGGCTGTACAGTCAGGCAGCTAAAGAGAGCCCTCAGGCAGTATTGAACCTTGCATTTGTATCAGACACAACCAATGTTGCATCCCTTGGAAGTGGATTCATGCAATTCAACTCAGATTGCTAGTGGTATCATAGAATCATCAAATGGTTTGGGTTGGAAGGGACCTTGAATATGCACTCATTCAACTCCCCTGCAGGGACACCCACTAGGTCAGGTTGCTCAGACCATCTAACCTGGCCTTGAACACCTTCAGGGATGAGGAGGCCACAACCTCTCTAGCTAACCTGTTTCAGTGCCTCACCAACCTCACAGTAAGAATATTTTCCTAATGTCTCATCTAAAGCTAATGTTTGCCAGTTTGAAGTTATTCCCCCTTGTCCCATTCCTACGTGCCCTTGTAAATAGTCCCTCTCCATCTTTCTCGTAGGCTACCTTCAGGTACTGGAAGACTGTAATTAGGTCACCTTGAAGCCTTCTCCTCTCCAGGCTGAACATATCAAGTACCTTCCTCTCATTCACTACTTTGGCAGATTTTCTCTCCACTATCATTACTCACACCTTTCCAGGGAATCTGTTTTACCTCCCCACCTGCACTGGAGGGAAGGAATGGACTATCTGGCTGCATTACATCGATGGCACATTGGCACAAAGGCAAAAAGCCAGGGAAAAACACTTGTGACCTTCACTAAGAGACTAGTTCAGTGAGCCACATCAGGAAACACATCTCTGAAATAGCCAAGGGTAAGCTAATTGAGTGATGCAAATGAGACTTGGCACACATGTGCTCTTCCTACAGCCAGCTGTTTCCAGTTCCCGGCACACCTGGCATGAGTTCTATCTGTGCTACAGGATAATTTCCAATCGAAAAGAATTAACTGTGATGCAGTCATTGCTTTAAGTCTTTCTGTTTAAATATAGTTCAACCAGAACCAGAAAGAGTTGTCCTGTTCCTGGGCATTGTTGCTTTTACAAGCTTTTCAGACCAATCCAACCCTTCCTTTTTGTCTCCCCGGATGAGGTTTGGTGTTCTTTGCAGTTAAGGTTTTGGATGTAGTTAGAGTAACATTTCTGCCAAGAGTCTTGATTTGGGTCCTGCAGAACTGTTGTAGAGACTGGTAATAAGGAGATGGTCGCTGCCAAGGGGAAATTTAGAGCAAGAACAAGTGGGTATGACAGACAGATAGGGAAGGGGGATCAGAGGCAGGTGGAGGCCTTTGTGAACAATTCAGCAAGCAGCTTTCACACACCACATGCTACCTTGCATCCTCACCATGTGCAGTGATTCAGTGGTGAGCAGAACGCCTCACTGATATATGCAAGGAGTCCGTTTAGATGTGAGAAAGGTTGTGTGGGATAATGTAATGGAGGGAGAACTTTCTGCCCTATAAATGTGCATTCTCTGTGGTGTTGAGGCAAGGACAGCCATTTGCAGAGACAGTAGGGACTGGGGAAGACACTCTGCCCTCTTTACTTTTGTCCCAGTGAACTTCTTTCCAAAGAAGACTGGACTTGTTGCTGGTGACACTCTATAGCTTTGTCATGCTTCTGCAATGTTTCCATTTGACTCTGCCTCTGGGCCCTCTAGGGTGGAGAAGGAGTTGTTTCAGGTTATGTGATGGGGCTGCAGGAAAGCAAATGTCCTGAGTTGGAATGGGAAAAGAAAGTAATTTGGAGAGTACTTGTGAGAATATCAAGTAATATCACAGACGTCAAAGATGTGCCTCTTTTCTCCTGTGACCTACATACTTTTCATTTTAAGTGGAAACTTACAGTTACCTTTATACCTAGATGAAATTTTTAACTCCAACCTGCCCTACCACACACATGCACACACACAAATAAAACCATGTACACATACACATGGAAAGGGCAAGCACCATCCTATGTGGTCAGTCCATGAATAGGTGATGGTGTATGGAACAGTGGCACTGCAATAGGACGTGTTTTTATCAGGAAATTCTTTCCCTAGATTTGGCCTTGCCAGTCCTGTGAGCAAAAACCGGGGGGGAACAGCCTTGCAGTGTTTATCACACTGACAGCTCCTGAAGGAGATGGAAATTTGGACAGACCATGTCCGAGACAGTGAGAAGTGAGATGAGACTTTAAGGCCAGAGTTTATGGACCCAGTCCAGAGTAAGTCAGATTTTAAGCAGGATCCAGTAATGTCATCATGCCCAGGAGCACAGCTGAAATCCAGACTTGGAAGGAGCATTTGGGTTGTGCTTGACACAAGACACTGGTGGCCTGGGGGAAAGGGAAAGCCACTCTTGGAATTTGCATCTTTGCAAATGTTCTTTGACCATTTGCAGTAAAGATTTGTTGGATGTGGCATCTGTTTCTGATTTTGTGGTACTATGACTGTATGCAATGAGAATGTACAACAAACATGATTAAACAGAGATTAAAAGGTAGACAGCTATGGTGAAATCATCACTTATGCCTAAGTGAAGTGGGGACAGAAGTCTAGTTGAATATCAGATTTAAATATTGATAAAGTAAAATTCAAGTGAGAAAATAGGAACATGATAAATCCCCATTTTGAGGAGCAAAGCACAGAGTTGGTGAGCTTGCCCAAGATCTCAAAGACAGCCTGGCAGTGCAGTGAATTGCACTCTGTTGGCTTCAATCTCAGCTCTCCAAAATAACCTTAATAAAAATGATGGCATCAGTCATGTTTTGATAACTTTATGTTTGGACCTTTGTTTTGGAGGAAAAATGTCCTTGCTCTGTGGGTGTCGAGTGAAAATACCTCGTGGCCTGTGGCTTGCATGAGAGGGGTAAATGCAGTCCTGAGTATTGCTCTTGCTGTTCTTAAAGAGACACTGGTTAATAGAGGGGAAAGCAGACAGAAGTGGAAGGGTGAAGACCTGCTTCAGCCCAGCATTTGTACCTGGGTGCTCTGCTCAGCGGCCTGTGAGAGAAGACATTATTGGAAGTTTCTTTTCGAATCTCATGTCCTTGGGTCCACAGAAGGTGTGCTTAGAAAGCTGTTTGCTGGAAGCATGACTTAGACTTAAACATGACTGTGGTGGAGTAGCCACAGAAATACAGGTGCTGGAATGAAAACCTGGCCCCAAGCAGGGGAGCTGGGAAGCAATGCTGAGAGAGAAGCTCAGACAGGCCATCAATAAGGTGTGCTCTTCCGCAGAGGTTGCTGTATCCCTGCTCTTCTCAGCAGTGTTTCTGTTGACCTGTATGCTTTTGGGACAAGTCAAAGCATGTCAGGCAGGTCTTGTGTGGGCATCAAGCAGAGCTGTCACTGACATATTTGTAGCACTTGTTTCCAGCTAACTGGAGAGATTGCTTTTGTCTTCTTTGTGAACCATGGGACAGGGAAGATTCAGGAACGTGTTGGGAATGCAGTACATCATGTGAATATATTACAAACAGCTATTTAGCACTGTTGGTTTTGCTTTGTGTGGATCTGACTTGAGATACTTTCTATTTGTCTTATAGCATCATTGGTAATTATTTCACAGTTGTGTTTTCTTTCAATGCATCTGTACATTTGTGAAAACACAATATGCATGTTTTTCTTGATACCAAGAATATACAGGTATCACCAGAAAAATCCATTGAGGAATCTTTCTAACCAGTATGTACAATACCAGGAGCAGGGAAGTCTCTACCATGGCATCCCAATAAAGACTTAAAAGCTCTCTTTTACCGGTGGTAGAAAATAAGCTTTGAGGAAGGATCTGTGTCCTGACCCATTTCTTGACTATGTTTTGGTGTGAGCTTCTGTTTAAGTGCATCACTTAGTGAGTCACTCAGTGCTCTGAGTGAGCCATTCAGATCTTAGGGCACAGTGCGAGTTTCATGTTACTTAAAACAAGGCGTCCATAATGGGAGTTATTAGCCAGGTGACCAGAATGTTAATTGCAGATGCTGGAGTGACAGTTACTAGATGTGTGAGATTTGTTGTTTTACTGCTCCTGCTTCCTTGGAAGCTCCTTTGACAACTTTGTGTCAGTCATCTCATGACTTTCTCAGGAGGACAAAGCTGATAACAATCTCTTTCCTTGAGAAGAGAACTGGGGAAAGAATTTATATACTGATCTCATTATTTTAATTGCAGCACGTTCAAAATCTTGTAAAATATCAGGAGTAATCAAGGAAGGCACTAGGAGCCTTGAAGCAGAGCAGGACTATGTGGAAAGGAGAAAGAATATGTCTTTGTATGTATTCCAGCCTGAAATTTGAAATTCACCAGGCCTATGACTACTGAGAAATGAAATGTGCTCTCAGAACTGGGAATAAGGCATTTTGCTTCAAGTACTTCTTGCTTTTAGTCCACTTTGCTTGCCAAAGTGAAACTGGTCTTTAAGTTTAGTCTGGGCTTAAATCCCTCCAGAGGAGCTGAGTTCAAGACAGGTGGGTTGGACTGGAGTTTGCTCATCTTTGCAGCTGCCCTGTGCATATCCAAGCCACATGTGTAGCTGCTGAGATGAGGCAGAGGTGACCTGCAGGGTGAGTGTCATGGGTGGGAGTGGAAGGCTTAGACAAAATTTATGAAAGAAGCCCTGCTGTTGAGTTATGAGGGGCAGAAAGGACTCTCTTGCTTTCTAAACTCCTTCTCAGAGGAGTCTATGTGTGGCTGAATCCAGCCTTAGCATCAGATTATGTCAATGGTTTGAATTTAAAGAATGACACAGGTGTGTTTGTACCACTTTTGTCCTGCAGGTTTTAATGATTGGCAAAGTGAATATACAAAATTAATAAAAAATGAATAATTTATTATTAAAAATGGTCAAAAAATTTTAATCAGAATTATTTACTACACAATATAAAAGCTAAAACTACTAGTAGCATAGTATAAGGTAGGATAGTGAAATGTATTGAAGCAAGTATTTAAGCAATTATATTAAAGCTAGCAAAAAGAAATCATTATTAGAGATTTGATGTAACTCACCCATACCAAAGCTCTTGGGGAGATGTCTCTTGCTCAGCCTCGAGGAATATCCTTGGAGAGCATCCTCAGCCAAGGGAGGAATCTCCACATATACACCCAAGAAAGGTTATGTCAGAAGACCCTGACTGTATGAAAGAAGACTGGACTTCTATAGCATAAAGTGATTGACTGGTAGTCACAGATCTATAGGCCAGCAGACCGGCTTATCTGTCAAATCCTGTTTCAAAAGCAGGATGTATATTTGAATTCTAATGATCCAGGAAGATTTTAGCACAATTTAACACCAAGACAGCATCCTGGCTCTAGCAGTTGAGCTTGCATGGTAGCTTTCATGGTGGCTTTCATAGTATGCATTCTCTGATTGGATTTTTAGATCATATCAGGGTGGGGTTATCCTGCCACAGTGAGCCTGTGGGCTTACAGGACACTTGATAAGTGACACAGTAGCTATGTCCCAAATGCTCCCAGCTCAGGCTTTGGTCTCTGTTCACAAAATATTCCTGATCCTTTTGATCAAGACTCATTCACATCTGCCTAAGTAATATGTGGATGGGCATAAACTTGGCAACATACAGAAAAGGAAGCAGAGCCTGATTTGATACACAAGAAAAAGAGTGTTTCCTCCCATATCAAGCTGGGACTTCCTGCTGGCAACTTTATTTAGCATTACTCCTAAACTGCTGGATCAGATGAAAGCTGGTGAAGTGGAAGAGAGGGCCATGCTAAATAGAGCAGGCTCTCCTGATAATTGCAATGCTGCCAGTGTTCCTACAGTCACTTAATAGATTTACCTGGACCCTCTGTGCCAGGTGAAAATTTCCTAATTAAGGGGAACTTATTCCTTTTCTTTTTATCGTTTATTACTAAAGAAGTGAGTGGATGGAGTTCCAAAGATGACAGGATGGAATTTTAAACTAAAAGCAATGACAAATCAACACTGGAAGCTGAAATAGTCACAAGCAAGGTTGGGGAAAGGCTTGTATTGTTTATAAACTGCAAATTGTGCAAGGGACTTCAGCTTTCTGAGAAAGTGAACAGCCACTTAATGATTATGGCGGGGTACTAAAATCTAATCATCTGGTTTTGAGGCTCTGAAACTCCTGACTTCCATTTTGAAAGGCAAGTGTTAGAAAAAAGAAGCATTAGAGAAGTCTGAAATCATGGCCACTTAATCTTCCCTTGTTTCAGAATTGATCCTAAACCAGTGAGGAAGTTTAATCTTTGGAAGACTTTTTACTCCATGTTGGAAATGTAAGTGTTGCTTCAAGGGCAAGAGGGAAACAGTGAGGTAGGACTGATTCATTTATTTGGGAATAGCCAGAAATGAGAATTTTTCTTTTTTGGGGTCTGGATTTCTGGTGAACTTGAAGGGTTATATGCACTCAGACATTCAAAAAGATCAGCCTGATTCTGCCTCTTGTTGGCTTTAGTGTCTCCAGCAAGTCTAAAAGTCTGTCCTTGAGCAAAGGCAGTGGGAATGCTGAATCTTAAAAACTGACACCCCTGAACCTCTATATGTTTCAATTTTGCCATCTGCAAGATAAGCATACTGTTTGCATGTTTCTTTATATTATTTCCATTAAAGTCTACGTATAAAGGCTAAAAGTTATCTTTATTAGTAAATGAAAATTATTCTATTATAAATGTGTAGGTCCCAATCACATAAAGAGGCAACGTGAGTTCCATACCAGCGCTAAGGATTTGCAGTTCCCTGATCCAGCTCCCTTTAAACAAGATGGAGCAATTCTACTGGCTCCTGTTATGTATTGGGAGTAGCAAAGGAAAAAAAAATGCATGGAAATAAATGCACAGTTCCATTTCCCTGTTAAAAACTTGGCTTTTCTTTTGCATACTGGTTGTTCTGTACAAAAACAGTTACCTTTCTGCATGGATTAGTAAGTGGCCTAACTTAATTTAAGATGCTAGCCCTAGGCAAATGAATCATGTAGGGAAATAATCACTGCTTTTATTTACCACTGCTGGGGGAGTGACAGTGAATGATATTGTTATAATGAGGTACAAAAAACAGAGTGGAAAAATCCTGCAAATGAAGACAGTTTTCAGTGACTGTCAGTAGTCAAATGACAGCCAGCTATGTATGGTCCTGAGGCAGAAGGGAGAGAGGACAAGGGAGTAAGCGCCACTGAAATGGGCTCGTTTTCTTGGGGTCATCAGGTCTGGTCACTCATACTTAGGGAATGCTGAGTCTTGGAGAGTCCTTGGTAGCTGGTGACGGCCAGTGTCAGTTTTGCCAGAGAATTGTTGGATTTCGTTTCATTTGCTCCTGTAAAACACCCACCCCTGCCTTCAGTTCTGCTGTCCACAGTTTGTGTAAGAAATCCTGCCTCTGAAGAAAGCAAAAAGGGCTGAGGGGAAGCAGAGGATTTTGTGGTGGTAGTGTTAGTGCATGGGAACCACAGTCCTTAATGTTCTGTGGTGCTACAAAGTGGATCTTGCTTTGCAATATCTGAAACCTGAGAAGCTCAACCTACTGGATGAGGAAGGACTGTTCAAAGAATCATAAAATTATTTGGGTTGTAAGGTACCTTAAAGATCATCTAGTTCCAACTCCCTGCTGTAGAGTTCCAACCCTTCCACAAGACCAGGATGCTCATAGCCCCGTCCAACCTGGCCTTGAACACTTCCCTTCCACAACTTTCCTTCTGACTCTAACAGAGAGGATTTGCTGGAGTAAGATGTGATTAAGGGTTCTGGAGAAGATTCAGAGTATAGGTGGTGGTACTCCTGCCTGGGGTTCTCTGAGGGCAGAGCAGGTTTGTTGTGGTGCTAGAATGGGACACAATGTGGAGGATGGGAGTTACAGTGAGCATTTTGGGAGACAGTGTGGAGGGTAGGAGTGACAGTGAGTATTTCCTTCCTGCAAATCCTCTCTAGCTTTCTGCTGTGCTATTGCTGACAGATGCAGCGCTCTGTTCTCATGTTAAAATGCTGGGAGAGGTGGCATTGGGGAATTCATAGAGCAAACCCCACCTTACCCAGGGATTTGAGCCCCCAAGTTTGTGGACTCCAGTTCTGCTCTCAGAACAGCTGGTTTGACACTCGTGTGATCCTCACAGTTTTAACACTAGCCTGACTTCACCAAGGGCAGCAGAGCTGCTCTTGTGCCTAAGCCAGTGTGGAAAATATAATCCGATAACTCTCTTTCATGCTTCTGCTTCCTGACACATTCCAATGGAACTGTCTTACGCCTCTTATCCCACTTAAATAAAATAATACTATTTATTTAAAAGTATTGTCAAGCAAAGGACATAATTCAAAGCTCCAGTTTAGGGAAATTCCGTGTTTGTTAGTAATTTCCTTTTTGAATTTCCTTTTTGCTGATTCAGAGCTTGCTTGTTCATAAAATATTGATTTATTGGGCAGGCAAGGATGCTCTTGGCAATGATGATGTAAAGCAGACCATGCTGATAAAAATACATAGGCTTTGGTATGTTTTTGCAAAACCTAGGCTTAGGAGAGGTATCTTAGAAACGTGGAAAAGTGGAAAAAAGAGTAGGAGAGAAAAGAGTGGAGAGAATAAAGAAGGAATGGAGAAGATGTAAAAAGTCAAGAGCAAAATGGATAGGAAGATGTTGATCTACAGAGATGGCAGGGGGAAAGAAATGTGTTTAAAATAAAAAATTCATAGGACTCCTGAAAAGCAAAACCAGGAGAACAAGAACATATGGAAGTATTGAGAGATCCTGATTGCAAGTATGAAATCACACAAGGTGCCCCTGCTTTACCTGATCTATCCCACTTCTCCATTTTTCTAATGCAAGAAGCAGCACAAATCAGAGGGAAAAAGATATATTGAGACTCTCAGAAGGAAAAACCCACCCTGTGTGTGAGCCTTTGAGGGCCATTTCTGCTATGAGTCTCTGAAGTCAGAAGCTTTTTCCAAAGACTGTCTATTTCTGAAGTAAGGCAGAGCATCCTTAAAAACAGAAAGAAAGACTTGTTTGGGACAAGTTGTAGTGTTTTGAGACCAGTTGTCTCCCAGCTTAGCAGGGTTGGGTCACAGTTATACCTCTGAGTGGCTTGTCCCAGAGCTTCAGGATTTTTATCCCTTTGTGTGGAGTAGGTAGCTGCAATGAGAGGCAGGATATACATTATCCAGCCCAGTCTGGTGAGGCCTATATTTTAAAATTTAGACTAGGAGGAAGAATTTAAGGAAGATATTAAGTCAAAGTTTGGGCATGAAGTTATAGGGACACTGAAATCAAGAAAGGAATCACGGCAGGTCCTCTGTAGAGGCTGCAGTGGTAAATGACCATATGATTGTTGTGCATACAGTGAACTTGTGCTGCGTGGGAGATGGTGGACATCATCGTAAGTCACTCATTTCTGTCTCAAAAATGCAGAAAAAGAAAAGCTTTACCTCATAGGTATTTGTGGGGGGCACCTAGTGCAGAA
>JAWWEV010000002.1:2107232-2157275 GCA_035583235.1 Hafferia zeledoni
CCCCCCCCCCCCCCCCCCCCCCCCCCCCCCCCCCCGAGGGCAGAAAAGGTCTTTCATGTGTGAGTCTTCTTCCTTTTCTTGCCTTCATGTGCCTAATCATATTGCAACTCTATGCGGTATAGAGGACATAAGCTCTAATGTACCTTATAGGTATTCCTGTAAAGCTTCATGCATAGGTGTTTTTCTTATTTAATCTCAGTGAAACAGTTCCAGAAGAGACACTGAAAAAGGCCAAACAGATTGGCTTCTCTGACAAGCAGATTGGGAAATGCCTGAGGTTGACTGAAGTCCAGTGCCGTCAGCTGAGACTGAGGAAGAACGTAGTGCCCTGGGTGAAACAGGTATGTGGTCCTGGTGCAGGCTTCCAAGAATGCAAGGGGCAGGAGACCTCTGTATCTTTAGAAACAGAGGCTCTGTTAGCATTCATAGGATTTTTGATGTTGACATGAGGAGAACACATTTCACCTATGTAGCTGTTCCTTCTGCACTGCAGGCATCAATGTAATGTCATGAGCATTCCCTAAGAGAGACTCACAATATTCTTGTTCGTATTCTGAGTGGCTTAGGGGGAAACATAGATATGTGGCTTCAGGAAAAGGCTGAGAATGTTAGCCTACCATGGTGTGACCATGAAAAGCATAATATGTCTTCTGTCTTGGTAGTAGCTTTTTATAGGCTAATACTTGAAGTCTGCTATTGCTATGGGTTCATTTGCTATTTGTTTTGATAGCATGAGCCTAATGAAGTCATCTGGTATTCAGGAATGCTGCATTTAAGGGATATTCGTATTAAACTGCCACTCGTGGTTTTTCTGTCCTTAAAAAGGGAAAAAATCCCAACCCAAACTACTGAATGTTTCTGTAAAAGCTTGTCTGTATCCTCAGGCCCAATTCCAGCATATGTTTCTTCTTGTGCCATGAAGTATGTCACAATATTAGCAACAGTAATGAGCAGCAGGCACTTAACATGGTGCTAGTGACATAAGGTCACATTCTGCATTATTCACTAGGATTTGGACAGCCAGTGAGGATTCCTGAAAGTACTTGAGGTTTGGACAGATTTTTAAATGGTATAGCATGTAAAAATGCTTGTCAAGACTGCTTTGATATTTTTCCCTATTCAGTATTCTGTGCAGAAATGTTTCAGGTGATCATTCAGGGAACTTCAGCAGTTGCTGGTGTCCTAGATGGACTAGACACCATGTGTAACATGCAATGAGCAGTTGACACAAATAGTTTGTAAACAGCCTAGTAGGCAAATTGTTCTGGCCTCTCTGGTGACTAATTATGTAAGAAGTCATTGAAAACTACATATGAGGGGTAGTTGAAAATCACTCTTGCTTTGATCACCATTTAATTATTAAAGCACAAGTTATACTGTAACATAAATACATAGTAATTGTGCTGCTACTCAGCACCATCTCTAAGTGATATTGTGTGCGTGTTTGTGTTCAGTGTTGGGAGTAAGATGAGTCAAAAGTAGAGTATGAAGATTCCATATGGCCCAGCTAAAGAGGGCAGGAGACCTGAAGGAATGGAGATACGTGTAATTAATGCTGCCAAACAAAGTAGTGAATGAGGGCCTTGGTGAGTAGAGAAAGTTCCTGGACTTGTGTAGGTGTTTCACCAAAGAGATGCAGAGCTAAAACTACAGCTTAGAAAGAGAGTTGTGTTGACTAAAGTGTAGGGTCTGGGGGAAAGGTAAGGCATATGCTGCACAGAACAGTTCAGATCACCTTCATGTGAGGGGAAAACAATAGGACAGAAATAGCAGTGAAAAATGGAAGAGGGAAAAGAAAAAACCCCAAACATCTACATGTAGGAAAGATCTTGCACTGGTCAAGTCACAATCCTTCCTCTTCTTCCCCATACAGATTGACACACTGGCAGCAGAATACCCAGCAGTGACTAATTACCTCTACATCACATACAATGGGCAGGTAGGCACCTTCAGATACAAATCTTATGCTGTCCGGTTTGATGTCTTTCACCCGTGCCACATTATTTCTGGAGATCTTGCAAATGTCTTGGTCTCTGTAGCAGTTATTTTGGATAGTATTGTTACAGAAGACCTGGTGTTACATGTAACAAAAGGCTTGGAACTTTTGCTTGCTCAATCCTGATCTGGTGCATTCTGTGTCAATGTCCCTGTGTTGTTAAGATCCTATCATATATCACCTGTACATGCACAGGTAGGTGCTAGGAATGCACAAATCATGTTTCACTCATCTCATCCCAGCATTCATTTTTATGTGAATATTCACAGCTCCTTAGGCTGCTTGAATAATCAAATCAGAGGTGCTATGTCTGCTTTGGTTTGGATACAGCACTACTAATTCCAGGAGAGTTACACTTGATTTACATTGCAGTAAATTAGATCAGACTTGAGCCCTGAAGGATCAGACTGTTGGATATGAGCTGAGCACCAGAATCTGTTTATTCCGAAAAGCACAGAGTTAAGGTGGTGTGGAGTACATATCCTCATTACATTTTTTCTCTCACTTTTCAGGAACATGATGTAAAATTTGATGACTCTGAAGTGATGGTGTTGGGCTGTGGACCATATCACATAGGTAAATCTTTCTTAAAACTCCTCTGTTCTCCTTGTACCCTCAAACCTTCTTCAAATATGCTTGTGGTTCATTTGTTCCTCTTCTCGTATGGTGACAAAACCCTCCAAAGTACAGTGCATAGGGCATCAATTCCTAACACAAGATTTGCCTTTTATACCTGCTTGGAGACTTCATTTCACACCCTGGGAAAAATCTAGGAGAATTTTATTAGTTTTCAATTGATACTTAGTTGTGATTTCCACAAAGTTTTATGATCTTTTTTAATCTTTTTTTTTTAATTTTTTTATTTTCATGTTAGGGTCTTAAGAACCTGATGCCTTGTATAGAAGTTTGTTGATCCCACACCTACCTTATTTGTTTAGTACCATCTCATGATGATGTTGTTACACATTACGCGTTTTACAGCTGCAAGTATAGGTGACTCTGAAAATATTTTGATCTCTTCAGCTGCTTTTGTATAAGCAATTTTCTGTATGCTGTTTTTTCAGCCTACTCAGATCATTACACAACATAGGAGTTTCTTCATGGCTGTGAGTATTGGGTAGACAGACTGCTGAATTCTATATATGATGACTTTCACTTTTTCTATTAATGGATCCCTCCAAATATCTTGCAGTTATTGACAAGATAAAAATGGCTTGTTATTCAGAAATATTTTTGCTCTGTATCTTGCAACAACTGGTGGAGGGTTTTGAAAGCTGAAATTGAAAACTTTACCCATTTGTTTTGCGTGGATGGAGGGGCCACGTGCTGCACTCCTGTTGCATTTGTAGGATGTGTCTTTTTGAACTCAGTTTCCAGCATGAATGTTGAGATGAGTGAAATCAGAAGGAACACTCCACAATTATGCTTAATTTTTTTGTGAATCCTTCTGACAGTCAACATGCTGTGTGACATGGTTATAAAAAACATGAAAAAGATCTCAGTGTTCTTTCATAATTTAATTGAATGAATGTGCATACATTTTGCACTGTTCACCTAAAATTCCTCATTGCTTAGATTAGCCATGCAGATCTGATCTTAGTCTCACCTACTCTGTAGCTTTGATTAAATCAAGACCATCTTTAAAGAACTTGCAATTAAATACAGACTAAAGGAAACCATTACTTGGATCTATATAAGACTTTTTTTCTAGGTACAATCACCAAGATGATTTCCTTTTTTTTCCCCCCTCTGGTTATTTTTTTAAGGTAAGTAAGCAGAGTGCTTTTTCTCTGTGCTTTCAGAATTGTAATCAGAATTCAGTGGGATCAACTTAGTGTTCCCTACCAAGTCCAAGTGGGCTAAATGATTTGGATGGAAGTTAAACATGTGAAATTATTTTTTCTATTTCCTTAGTGAAAACTTGAGTTTTAGATTGAAAAAACTGCCAACCTTAGGAATTTTATTTGAAAATATTCTGAAATACATTGCAGGAAAATCTTGAACATGTTGACACTTTTGCAAAATAAAATTATTTGGGTGAAGTCTGAGGCAATTTCAAGTCATGCTGTATTCTGTGTTTAAAAAGAAAACTATCCAAACTGAAGTGTATTATTCTCAAATTTCTCTTTAACTGATATGCCAAGTAGAAACATTATGTGAATCAGTGCAATTACAGAGTCCTGATCTTCAGGGCTTTCTTTGGCACACCTTTCCTGCACACATAAATCCTCTGGCTCCCAGAGAGCCTGAGCTGCAGTGAATGACCTGTGCTCCGTGAAGTGTTGCTCAGGTATTCAAGACAATTCTTGCGCTTCTCCCGCTGCCAGGAAGGGATCACCTGTCCTGAAAGGGGGTTTGTTTGTATGGGTCAGCTCTGAAAACAGTATAAATATCACCTGCATGAACCAGCAGAGTGCTCTGTAAATTTTAAGGTGTGCACTTATATTTTAATGTGATTGAAACCTGAAAGTGAGTTCAATAACTTGCCTGTATTGATGTAGTCATTATCTTCTGAGAAGCGGTGTCTGGTTATGTTACAATAGTCCTTGCTAGTAATACTGTTTATTTTCTGTCTTCCCTTTTCTCATGTTTGGACATGACCATTACTGAATGTCCCAGGAATACACTTACAATTGTTCAGCTGTTTTCCCAGGTTGCCTCTGAAGCAGTCAGATGGGGGCTGCAGATGACCATTGTGTTACACAGTTGAGATTTCTTATGCATATAAAAGTACCTGAATAATGGAAGTGGAATGCAAACAGTGAACAAGCATCTAGTGTGCCTTCTGGGAAACATGCAGTTTCAGATTTTATTTCTCTCTCTTTTCTGTGAGGCTTTAGCTGAGGCTTAGACATGTTTCAATGTTCTTGTCTGACAGAATTATGGAGATAACTTGTGTGCCTATCAGTGAATGATCTGTGCCAGTCATCTCTGACTAGATGGTAGAAGCAGGAATTAAATACAGCCTGAATTTCCAATGTATGTTGTCACATAATTATATATAAAAAATAATATCAGTGGTTAATGATCATGTAAAGCCTGTGAATGCAGCGTGATGAGGCCAAGATTTTCTTGTAGACTGTAAGCATAACTAATGCTGTTCTTCAATATGCATTGTTCTCTGTTTATGTTACCCCTCTTAGATGTTGGAATGCAGAAATTTATAGGATAGGAGTTCTTTGCAGAAGTTTTGATTCCAGTGTTCTCTGAAGTCACTGCATTACCTTAGTCACAGTTGCTGCAGCTTGCTCAAGACTAATCACTAAGTCCTGGTGCTTGCCCAAGCATGAGGTGACTCCCTCTGTGACTCTTCCCTTTCAAGGTAGCCACGGTGCTTCCTCCAAGTTCAGGATGGTAGGACATGCTTGCCCATAGACGTTGTGAGTTTAAACCAAGGTAAAAGGATCACAGAGCTGCTCTGGAGGTGTTGTTCTACCAGCCTGCCTTACCTATAGTTAGTGCACAGGAAGGTCAAACCCACTGTGGTGTAATTTTTCTGTTGTTAATTTAACTGTACTCTGCTCTTCTGGAAGGTAGAAACCATTTCCGTCTTCTGTTCTTTACACCACATCTTGTAAAAATGTTTTGTGTTTCCTGGAGTAAAGAGCACTGTCTTATAACAACAGGAACTCAATTTGGTCAACTCAAGGTTCTGCCTCTTTAATTTATCCTGGAGTGCATTGGTTGGGAGGCAGCAGTGTCTGGATCACCAGCAAGAACAGCTGTGAGTGTTTATGAGCGCAGGATGACAGACATGTTACAGAGGTCTGACACTCCTGAGCAGCTGAGCCAGCTTACCTCTTGTGCTTGGAGATTCATGTTTGTGGATGATTAATTTCCATGGAAGGACAATTAACTTTCTTGCTCTGAGCTGACAGTATGCAATGCTGGCTTCTTCTTTTTTTTTTTCTTTTTTAAGCTTGAGTGCTGAGAATGTCTGTTTATGTTTTCTTCTCTGCATCCTTCTTTTTCTTGCCCAATTTTCTGTCTCCTGGCAGGCAGCAGTGTGGAGTTTGATTGGTGTGCTGTTTCCAGTATCCGCACGCTACGTCAGCTTGGCAACAGGACTGTGGTTGTGAATTGCAACCCGGAGACAGTGAGCACAGATTTTGATGAGTGTGACAGACTGTACTTTGAGGAGCTGTCATTGGAAAGGATCTTGGACATCTACCAATATGAGGTAAAGAAAACCAGAGGCACTATAAAAAGCCATAAAGCAACCCAAACTTTTCAAAATTCTTGTCACTAGCTTGCTTTGGCAGAGTAGCTGGGGGCGAGGGAAGAGAGCTTGCTCACAAAAGGTGTTTGATTTGGATCCCATTGTTACATTTTACACATTGTTGACACTCCTAGCTGGCTGCTCAATAATGAATGCCAAATAAAAATTAAATTATTTTTCAAGATGCCATATTGTACAATATTTACAAGCAGATTTAATTTGCTGTGGTCATTTATTGCACAAATTGTTCTGTCCTTATGGTTAAACATACCCTTGACTTGAAGCACAAGTCATCTGCCTGAAGCAATAGAACTAGTTTTGTGCATCATGCTACTGCTCAAGAACTTGCAGGCTTGGCTTTGCAGTACAATGGCAAAGTTGTGGATGTGGTCCAGCACACAGGCAGGCAGACCAGGAAGGGGTGTTGGAATTGCCATCAAACCAAAACATGTTTAAAATAAAAAATGTTGATTTTTTGAGCTTCTTTCTTTTTTTTTTTTTTTTTTTTTTTTTTTTTTTTTTTTTTTTGTAAAAAGAGATACTGTTACTGGAAAACATAGATTTAGGACAGGCTCTCTGAACTCAAAGACTGATTTTTGAATGCTTTGATGTTAGCCATGAGGCTCAGCTCTAAAAGCCTCAAACTCTTGTTTCCTTTAACAGAACTGAACTGAGTGGGAGCAAACTGGTGTGACAGTTTGTCAGACAAGTAACACTGATGAAACACAGCATCTAATTACCACAGGGTCAAAGGGAAGGTATATATAGGTGATAAGGCAGCAACTGATCATTTTAACAGGGAGTGCTAGTAATTAGTGGATTGGGTAAGAAAAATGTGTGAAATGAATAATGCATATATATTGAAACCTGCATTGCGCCGTTTGTCACAGCGAGGCCTGGCACATTTCATGGAGGTGATGCAGATTTCAAGGTCTAACAGCAGCATTCTATGGTATCCAGAGCTGAAGAGGGAGAATACTGTTGGCAGTTTCCCCAGCACAGCCAGCCATGCTCATAAACTAGGCTGTGCTTATGCATGTTTTTAACCTGTCCTGCTTGTGAAGTAAACCAAAATGTGGCTGTGAGAGGAGAGAGGAGGAAGCAGGAACTGAGGTGGTGAGAGTTTGCAGACGTTTCTGATACTCTGGCTTGGCTGTAAAAACAACGAATTTGATGTTTGCTCTGGAGGTGTTAAAGCCATCAGGGTCTGAGCCTAAACATCCAAAATCAAGGTTGTGCTGTCAGTAATTCCAAGATGAATAGTTAATACTCAGCTGTTTTACAACACTTTTCTTCAGTAGCAACAAAAAGAAATTGTGTCATTATGTCTGATTTAAAGTAGGGAAACTGAATCTCTGAGGAGTAGAGTAGCCTGCACAGAGTCATGCAAAAGGTCATGGGCAGAGCTGGGGACAGAGCCCAGACCTCCAGCACAATGTAGTCCAAGATATATTACTTGTTATATGTAATTTCTTTTTTAAAAAAGGAGTGATCCAAATCCTATTATCCTGTTAACAAAATACTTCCCCAGGCAAATGCAGTTGGAAGTCAGTCTCTAAGGAAATTATCAAGTTAAATTTAATTTGATTTTGAGATCCTTCACCAATCCTGCAGACAGTCGTCTCTCCCGGCTTCATATACAAAGCATGAATAGTGGCATTATTTCAGACTGTTCTTTTAACCTCTCCTGCTCATTGGCCTCCTCTGGTGTTCTAATAGACAATGAACTGTGACAAATACTTTGAAAAGTCCTAGATAGTTGGCAAACTGTAGGTAAAACTGTCAGCAAACAAGGGACACACCTCTGTGCCCTCAGTGGAGATGATTCATCAGCTCCCTAAACGTTGTTAGGATTAGCAGAAAAGCTTGGGCAACTGTTAAGTTCAAATAAATAGGTGCACTGACCTGACCCAGTTTTTGTGATTAGACAAATGAGGCTGCATTGAGGAGCAAGGTTACCAGCCAGACCAAGGCCGCTGGAATCTGCCCACCAAGAGATGCTCACAGCTTCACACAGCCTTATCCCAGGGATGTACTTAGCTGTTCTTCCTTTCTCTCTCTTGTGTCCTGTTTTACCTCCAGCTGACATTCACAACTGCTCTGACTTACCAGAGATTGAGCTCTGCATAACAGAGCTGTGCATTGGAGAGAAGTTTATTTTACTGTGAATGTGCAAAGTGAGGTGGTAGTCTGTGAGGACAATAATTTAAAAAACATTAAAATCCTTTCCCTCAGATTTATTGGCTTTTTTTTTCCAGAGAAGATGTTATCTTTTTCTTTTAATATCTATCTGCTTGAGGGCCTCTACTGATTCTTTTTCAGTTTCTAAAATAAGTCTGAAACAATTCTTAAAACTGAAAGAGGCTGTTAGGTACAATTTTAATGGTCTAATTTGTTTTCAAACTCAGGGAAAAAGAAAACTCTATTACTAATGATATA
Source organism: Hafferia zeledoni (assembly GCA_035583235.1). Taxonomy (NCBI): domain Eukaryota; kingdom Metazoa; phylum Chordata; class Aves; order Passeriformes; family Thamnophilidae; genus Hafferia; species Hafferia zeledoni. Next base: position 2,115,887 of record JAWWEV010000002.1, read on the forward strand.
AAACAAAGTAGTAATAAAAAGAGTGATTTTTGTAATAAAGGAGAAAATAATTCCTTCTAGGCTTCTTTCACTAGATTATGTATTGCATATATTTTAAGAATATCTAATGGAAAGGATGTTATTAATTTTCTTCATAATTAAAATACAGCTGATGAGAGAGTGGTATGCAGTGGCATCTCTGTCTGCCCACATTCTCAGTGTAGCTGTCATTCTCTGGCAGGACAGTGGCCACTCTTTGGGTGGAAACATGCTTTGGGAAAAAACAGCAGAATTTTAAAAAGAACTGAAAAGCAGCTAGGTTCAATTTATGTTCTTTTTGAGTAAAAAGTAATGTATGATTCTTTGCTATCTGCTTGAATAAGCCATCTCCTCTGTCATCCCAACTTTGATGTAGGCAGTCTTTGGATTTTAGAGGCTTGGTAACTAGAATTGTTTTAAAGTAAGAAACAAGCAGCAGCTGAGGAGAAGTTGTTAGCTGGGACATTCACATTTCAGACATGTTGAGGTTAGATTAAGATGCTGGTTACCTTGGCAGCAAAGCTAGGCCAACTTGTTATCCAACAGAAACTCTTTCAAGCTGCAAGAAGGGGTTTGCTTATTCACCATCTGGTTCTCATCCATGTGGAATGGTAAGGGGCCCAGGGACTAGAGGGAATTACTCTGTTTTAGATGGGTCTGGAAGCATTAAGGAACAGATAGCTCTTAAAGTTGGAGATGGTGATCTTCAATGTCATGAGACAACCCCATGTGGGCACAAAACAGCCTCTGTCCTTGCACCACCCTCTAATAATGAGGCATTTTTCAATGCCTGTCCTGAGCTCTCTCAGATGGTTGCTCTTGGCCAGCAGCAGCATGACATCCCAGAAGTGACTGCATGGTGAAAAGAAAAAAAAAATTATCTCCATCACTGTGTATTAGCCTTCTAAGCAAATAACAACCTTGTAGACTTTGTGATAATAAGTGCTGTTTAAATGCCAGACTTTTTTAAGTGGATTTTTATTATGGGAGGAAATTTGTTAGAAATGAGCAAAACTGTAAAACACATTTGGCTCACAAGAGCCTTCACCGCAGCTGTACTGTGGACCAGAACCTAATTTGGGCAAAGTTTCACCAGCTTTAATTTGGAAGTAAAGTGCCTGTTATTTAATTACCCTCAATAATAACACCATCTAAACATGATTCATGTCCTCATAGTTGTAGCAGGTACTCTAAGGCCTTTTTTTGCTATTGAAAAGTTTCACATCTGACTAGATTGTACTTGAAACCATTAGGAATTCCACATAAGAAAAAGAAGTCCATATTTGAACCGAAGAAGGATGTGTGTTTGCAAGCAAGCTCAATTGTTTCTTGCAATTTACTCTTTATTATTTCCTCACTTAAAGTGTGATGGTTGCCCAGTGACAGACACAAAATACTCCATTGTATCTGGAGGATCCTGTGCCAGCTGCCCTGCCTCTGTTGCCTCTGAAATTGAAGTGTTTACAAATAATCTATGTGGAAATGAGCACATATGACAGTTTGCTGAAATACTTGTTGCTATCAAGGGCACTATCAGGAATGAGAAGCTAGTTGGGAATAAGGAGCATGGATTAAAATAAAGGACTGTGTCCAGAGTAATCCATCATCACATGCTAGGAAAGGTGGTTTGCTTAGCAGTGTTAACAGGAAGGAAAACCCAAAACATCAATTTCAGTTGTTTCCCATTGCCTCTCTGCTGGAGATTACTGTCTTGCAACTCAAATCTTAGTCTCTCTGCTTCTAGTTTAAAGCCATTCCCCCTTGTCTTATCACTATCTGCCCATGTAAAAAGTCATTCTCCTTTTTTTTTTTTAATACGCTCCCTTTTAAGTACTGGTGGTTGCAATAAGATCTTCTTAAACTTCTCCAGGCTGAACAATCCCAGCTCTCCCAGCCTGTCTTCTTAGGAGAGGTGCTCCAGCCCTTTGATCATCTTTGTTGCCCTATGCTCTGTCTTTGTTCACAGCAACCTGAAAGGGAACACATTCTGAATAGTGGATTCCTGTTTGTAACAGCTCTTACTGTTAAGTTAACTTGGACATGATGCTGTGCCTCTTTCTCTGCCAACAGGGCTGCAGTGGCTGCATTATTTCTGTAGGAGGGCAAATTCCCAATAACTTGGCAGTGCCACTGCAGCAGAGTGGAGTGAAGATCCTTGGCACAAATCCTTTGCAGATTGACCAGGCAGAAGATCGCTCCATATTCTCAGCTGTTCTGGATGAGCTGAATGTGGCCCAGGCTCCCTGGAAGGCAGTCAGCACACTCGTAAGTTGGTGTGTTAGGTTGAGCTGGCAAATTCTGCACAGTTGAGGGTTGGTATGTGCATTTACTCAGGAGGAACTGACTCACTGATAAATTTCAAGATTCCAAAGGCATTTAACAATTTTTTACTGCCAGTGTTGAAGAACTTTTTGGTCCCTGTAAAGCAGCACTGGGAGTGGGTGGAGACTGGAAGGGAAGTGTCTTTAAATTGTCAGGCTGGTCTATTCTATCCTGCTGGCCTTGAGAACTATTCTATCAGATGAAGTTTGCAAAGAAGAAGAAATATTTTGGCAATGCTTTTTTATCCCACGCAGCTCTATGGACAGGGAAGGTCTGAAGGTACCAACTCTGGAAGCGAGTTCAGCCCAGGCTGCTGCCCTTGACTTCTTTCCCTGCCATCTTACTGGCGGGCAATGCAGTTAGTGTTGAAATTTTAAAATGTTTTCTTGTTCACAGCATGTTTTTCCTCCCTTTCTTTAGAGAGACGCAGCTGAATTTGCAAGCTCCGTGAATTACCCATGTTTGCTGAGGCCCTCTTATGTTCTGAGGTAAGGCTCAGCCATCAGAGCTCAGCAAGATAGGGTATGAACTCCAAAAGCCTCTTTGAGACAAGGGAGAGTAATTTCAGGGATGTGTGGAAAGCTTTATGCTAGGTGTACATGGCATAAAGCTGCCCATAGGACAACTGATCAAACCAATAAAGGAAGCCAATAGATCCCTTAAGTCCATCAGGTGTAGATCAGAGGTAGAACATAATCATAAGCATACCTATTTAGTTGTATTACCTTTTTCATATCTAGAGGCCAAAACCACAAATCACCTGAGATATTCTTTAAGGTTGCTGAGACTGTTATCTATACAATTAAATCAGAAGGTTGTTTGCCACCAGGAAAACCAGAAGGGAACATGCTGAGACTATTTATTGGGATTGCCATCTACTTTCAGAAAATGACCATGCATCTTTTGAATTCAGCTTCCTGCTTGCCAAGCTTCTTTGCTTACAGGCATGTTTTGTGTCCCTACATGGTGACAACTGTTTTTTGTTAACTAGACATTGTATGGAGCCCCACATTTCCAACAGCTAGACTTTCTGAAGAAGTTACACTAGTGTATACACACAGCAAACTCACATGTTCTGAATGATCACTCTTTGAGAAGTTTCTTCATAGCTGGGTGACTAGGCACAAACAGGCAGTTTGCTGGGCACAGTTTACAGGTGTGAACAAATTGAAGACACACATAGCAAAATGAAGAGGCACAATATCAATTTTCAGGGGAAGGAGAGGCAAACACACTTTTTATTTAAAAAGAAGAATAGGAGAAGGATTTATCATATCTTCAGCCCTCAAGGAAATATCTTTTAGAAGAGACTCTAGAATGTGACTTTTCTATCTGGTTTCTAAAGCTTGCAGTGGGGTTACAAGCAAAGTCAGAAAATAGCCCTCAGGTCAGGAGTATGAGTTAAAACTGCTCCTCATGTAATTCTCCAGATTTTTAGGGAACACTTAGTTTAGTCTATTGTTTTCATCTGTATTAAATCCATTATAGGCCCTTTCCATGTTAAGTATTTGCTAAGGGATGTCTGTGCAGGTTAAGGGGACTTCAGGGAGAAAGATGAAACTAGAGAATGTAAAACTTGAAGAACCAGAGAGTGAAAAGCCCTCACACAGCACTCTGTCCTCTATTTGCAGAGCAGCAGCAGGTCCACAGCTAGACTTCCTCATCCTTTGAGCAAATGTGACCTTTAATATTTGCCAATTTCCTTGGAAGACAAAGTGCATTTTCACATCAATTACGTACTGTGCACCATCTCATATCCTCTGTGGTGCTGCTGACTTTGGTCCATGGATTTAATTGAACTCTATTGATTTACATCAGCTGAAGAGGTAGTCCAGTAAATATAATCACCTGTATGTATTTGTTTTAGGCTGAAGTGACTGATTTTGTGGGGTATATCCTTCCTCCACTTTTCTCCACAGCCTCTTTGTGCTTGCCCATCAAAGCAAAGGGGAAGCTGTTCATCAGTGAAGTGGACAATGTAACATCTTTTTTATATTATTGTCTTTAGAAGGCACTTGAATCACTGGCTGTGGACCCATGTTCTCCCAGATCTTCCTCTCAGATATTACGGACAGCTACATTTCAAATGCAGCTTCCAGATTACAGTGTCTGTATCTACTGTGCCTCTCCCTTAAGGAATAAAACCTTAGGGGAAGAACACAGTGAAATGGCCAGAAAAGAACAGCCTGCTTTCATCTGGATTTACATTGTCAGAACCATTATCAGTGTCCTGTGCATTTGTCACTTCATCTGTCACTGAGGAGAAATTGGGCTAAAGTGAGAAAAGATTTTTTTTTGGCCTGAGCTCACAGCTAACCTGTCCCATGGGAAAAGTCAGGGCCTTAATGGAGTTGTCTAGCTGATGAGCTATCTCCCTCAGCTTAGGGAAAGGTTCAAAGGCTTGGCTCAGGAAGCCAATTTGTCAGTAGTGCTAAGGCTACATACCCACAGTTCTTAATTTGATTCCTGTTATGGTTCTGGAGATCTCCTGTCTTGTCTGGGAAGTATAATGGAGGGTCATTAGGTACCAGTTTCACCTCTCTTTCAATCAAGAGTGGCTTGAGTCAGGAGCTTCCTTGGCTAGGCTCTAATTGACAACCCTGTGCTGTGGTGTCTAACACTGATCACAAGAGAAGCTGACCTGATTTATCTTTTTTCCTGTTCTCACAGTGGGTCTGCAATGAATGTAGTATTCACTGAAGAAGAAATGAAGAAGTTGTTAGCAGAAGCCACCAGAGTCTCTCAGGTACCTATCTTTTACCTGTTACTTCTCTACTGTGTTTTAGATCTCTTTGTTTCTTTGTAGTGTCTTCCTCACTCTTTCCCTTCTTTGTTTGGGGAGGAGGCACTGAAGTTGTCGTTTGACTCCTCAATTTGTTCTCTAACAGGCTCCCTAGCATGGCAGCCTGTCCAGGCATCCTTACTGACACCACTGCGATGCCTGCATGGATCTGGGATGGCACTTGGCTGTTGTACACAGCCATCCATTTCTGACCAGTAAATTATGTGAATAGATATAGACTAAGACCCTTCCTACCCCAGCCAAGCTTGCTAGTGGCAGGTTTTACCAACCAGCATAGAACCGGTAACATTTTTCACTCACTTTCTGAATTGTTTTGTCTGGCTTCTTTGACCAACAACTTGTATTTCATCTTGGCATCTCTTCTGAGGGCTTTTTCCTTTTTTTTTTTTTTTAATGGTCACTGTTCACAACAGTCTTATGGTACCATAAACACTGCTGTCACAGGAATCTTGGAGTTAAAAAGTAAGTCAGAGAGGGACTCTGAAAACACAACTGGCTATGGAAGCCACTGCTTACTTACTGCTTACTGCTTACTTAGGATTTCTTGGGTGGCTACAGCTTGAAAAAGAACAAAACCATGTGGTTTTTAAGTATATGTGGCAAATGATGGAAGTTTAGCTTTTCAGCAAGAAATGGTGGAATGAAAGGAAGATACCTTGCAAAGTAATAATATTCTGAAGCACAGGTTAATGTGGAGGCAAGAAGACCACTTACTATAGTCTTGGAACAAGTTTTAGAGAGAAAGTACCACTGTTACTTTCATCAGAAGAAATTATTTAACTAATTCTCAGAAGACTACAGGGTCTTTGCAGCATGTAAGAACCTATGCTACTGTGCCAGGTTCTCAGCAGTAATCAGCCTCCCAAAATGACTCACTTCTCTCTGTACTTAATCTGAAGTACTCTGCTTTGTGTTTATACTCACAGAAGCAGCCCAGGCAACAGCCTTAAGCCCCATTCAATGGGACAGATGACTCTGTCATGTTGCTGGATGGCTTTATGATGACAATGGATGCCCTATAGGAGCCTGAAGCCCAGGAAAGTGCCCCTTGGTCACCTTAAGTTGTCACAGCTTGAATAACTTGAATTGGACAATGCCGTCTTTCATTGCTGAGAGGTCTCATCCCTGGTGTGGGAGGCCTTGATGGGAGTTGCACTTGTAAAGTCTTGGCAATATGTGATGTATTCTTTGGGGAAAGAGAAAGTATCCTCATGGGGTCCTTATGATGTCCAGTTCTGCTACACAAATAAGGCACTGATGCATGCCGCAAAGATGACCAGTTGCACACCAGGAATTTTTGGGTGCTCTGATTCTGATCTTAATCTGCTTCTGGTTCTGCTGCAGTTCTGCTCTGTGAAACTAGATTTACATGTTATGTTTTTGCTAGTGTAGTCAGTCTGTCAAGGGAAGACTTCTGCCATTATCCAGTATTGTATACTAACAAAAGTTATGGTATAGTTGAAGTTAAGGTAGCCAAAAAGAAACCAGAACAAAAATACTGTGTTCTGCTTCTAAATTAGGAAGGATTTTTCAGCTTTGTTGAGGTTTTGTGGTCAGTGAGTGGTTCCACAGAAGCTACCAGTATTAGGTGTAATCATCTTTGTGGGACACTGGCTACAAAGCCTTACCTAATTCTCCATCCAGCAGAGCATCTCCAGGTAAAGGACCTGACCGGTGTTGTTCTGTTGTTTTAACTACTTTGCTGTTCTGGTGTGGTGTCATTATGGCATTTATGTTGTCAATAATGTACAAAACTTCTTATGTGAGTTGAGACAGATTGAAGTAAAACAAGGTTGTGTGCACATAGAAAATCTTCCAGTGAAAAACTGCATCAAGACAGGAATTTCCAGGACACAAGCCACTAATTTTATGATACAGTGTCCTTGCCTGTGAATTTACCCTTGCACTGATAAATGGAAGGAATTGAGTCTTCTAACTTTTGGAGTTGCATGATATTTTTTCACAAGAAACCTTCTGAGCATGCACACTGTCATTTATTTAATTTTCTTCTCTGATAAATAACGGGCGGTTAATAGTGGATGGGACAGCTAAAATGCTGAGACACAAAAAGCTGGTCAAGAGGAATGAAGATTAGATTTTTTTAGAGCAGGTATCTGGAAGGGGAAAGTATTAGAGAGAAGTGGGAAGTGTGTGGTAACACCCCAGACACAGGCAGGAGGAAGAAGAAAGAAACAAATTTGTACCAGGGAAGGTATTGAGAGCCAATGACAGGTTGTTCTTGGCCAGCTATAGGTAATGGCAACCTCTCCCTGGGAGACTTAGGAAACCAGGCAGAGAAATTAGAAAGGAATGGATCAGTAGCCTAAAATATGGGACTAAACCAGCAAATAGCCACTCTACCAAGTCATAAAATATGCCAGGGATCAGTTACTTTGTAAAGCAATGTGTCTAGTGAGGTGTCTGGGAGACTCAAAAGGAGGAACAATGGAGATCTTGGAGGTAAGAATCATCCTTGAGAGACAGGATCAGAGGTCATTCGATCCATGCACATGTCCCACTGTCTTCTTTTTGCCGTGATCTCGCATGAAAGCCCTTTGTGGTTTTGCCCCAAATTTCATGGCATCGTTATGAAGAACTCAAACTTTTGCATCAGTGGTTTTGGGGAAATCATGCCAAGTTTTTGCCCATTATATCCTTTAAAAATTATCTGTGGAAATAAGGATATTAATACATTGACCTTTTGGGATTCTGCTTTCAAAGGGGCTTGGATGGTCTCCAGATACTCTCAGATAAAAACTTTTTTTATTTTTCCCTTGTCTTGATGGCAGGATCACCCTGTAGTACTCACTAAATTTATTGAAGATGCACGTGAGGTGGAAATGGATGCTGTAGCTAAAGCAGGAAGAGTAAGTATTTTGCTTTTCTTTAATATTAAACTTGTTTTTCAGGATTAGAGACCTGCAAAAATGTGTGGTTTGAATGATTTACTGTACAGCCATGGATAGTACTGAGAAGGGTAGAGAAACATGAAGAATTCATTTTAGGTTCAAAACCATTGTGCTCAAACAGTTATTTTTTTTAAGCATTGCTTATCCATGTAAATGAATCGTTTAGAATATAATTTTTACTGCATTGGCGAATCACTGTCTTCAGGAATTGCTTTAATAAGAACTGTATCAGTATGTGTTATGAAATTACCACAGTTATTTCACTATTACAACTTCACCTTGCATTTCATTACTCAGCAAAGACAGTTCTCACAAAAACCTCACAAACTTATCAATTAACAGAAATATTCTGTTTTCAATCTTAAGTTTTAACCAGCAGACATAATAACTTTTTTTTTTGTATTTGAAGTAGTGTGCCTTAATGCAGTTCATTCAGTTTAAGTCCTTAGGCCTGAATTTCTTCCGCTTGCTTTTCTCCATGTTCAAAACACCACATGAGTGGACAAAAAATATACAAATGATATTAGTCCATGCTAGTTTCTGATGGGTAATGACACTTTTTTTGCGTTCTCACCATCAGAACTTAGCTGTTTCAAAGCCTCATTGGCTTTTACCTTCTGAGTCCATATGTGTTAGAGAGAGGAAGGAAACCTTAGTATCTCCAGGCTGTGGTAGGTTTTATCATGTTCGTGATCTATTTAACCATAGAAAGACACTGACATGATCTCCTTGTTCATATGTGTTATACCTTGCTTCAGGCATATTCTCCTCAAAATCTTGGAAAATTTACTTCCCCCTTTCACCCCCTGACTGTACCCTCTTTTGGATACAATTGTTCAGGAGACTATGCTGAGGATGAAGGAACAGTTCATGAGAGAGGGTGAGATGACCAATTACTCTCATTACTGTATGCAGGTTATTTCACATGCTATTTCAGAGCATGTGGAGGACGCAGGTGTTCACTCTGGAGATGCTACGCTCATGTTACCCACACAGACCATTAGCCAGGGAGCCTTGGAGAAGGTAGGTGTTGTGCTTTAGCTCCGTCACCAATGGAGAAATCAAATCATCAATTTGTTTTTGAAGGCCAGTGTGGTATGTGCAGGTGAAGGATGTCACAGTGCCCCTGTGACTGGCTTTACTGTGCATAGCATCATTTGAACTGTATACCGTTGATTTAAGCAATAGATATGCACACACAGGCCCTTCCGTAGCAGTAGAGGATTGTCTAATTCACACATATGCCATGGCTCATTTTCCCACTTTCTTTTCTCCCATGATCCTTAAATGGTTATGTCAAGTGTAAGACTTTTGGGCTGCGTGTTTTTCCAAAAATAGTATCAGGATGAATGAACCCCACCTAATCTTGACTTTCTCCTCTTTCAAGAATAAATGTGGTGATACGAAGTTAGTTGTCAAAATACAATTTTTAAATAAAATATACCATTGCCTATGATGTCATCCTGTTAAGGGTTTGGAAGCCAGCAAAGTCTGTAATGGAGTTATCTGTGCTCCAGCTCTGTTTTCAAGAATGTCCAAGGCCTTGCTTCTGAGAATAGTTGTCTTCTGGAGCAAAGTTATTCAATGCTTGTACTGACAAACCTGGTAAATAAGACTTTCCTCCCAGTTTGCTGCAGTGTATCTGCTCAGGCACCTCCCACTACTCTGTGATGGGATAGGCATGTAGGTGAAAGACTTTCAGGACACTTACAAGGCTGAGTAGTTATTCTCAAATGCCAAAACATTATTAATTGTTTCACCAAGAAAGGTAAAAATGTTCTAGCGTGCAGTGTAGGGTTTGCTACAGTGCAAGGCTTTGATTTTCTCTCCTTCTCTTCCCTGCTTTCACACACACACACGCACACACACACACAAGCTGATTTTTAATTTGCCCTCAAAAGGTGATTCAGGTTACCAGGATAATTGAACGTGTTTGCTTCCGAAAGATAATGCTGTTGCCAAAGTGAGTGTATAGAAAAAAAAGCAGGTCAGAGAGAGATGACTCTTAAAGGAATCCATATGTGAGATGATTTGTTGCCATGATGCTGTCTATTTTGTGAGATTTATTTATTCTAAATACCCACACATTTTATTTATTTCTTTTTTATAGGTAAAAGCTGCTACAAAAAAGATTGCAAATGCTTTTTCCATCTCTGGTCCATTCAACATCCAGTTCTTGGTGCGAGGCAATGATGTGCTGGTAAGAGCTGAAATTCAAGCTCTCCTTAGGTGCATGATTCCTACATCCCTGCTGTGGAGACTCTGTGGCAGCAGTAGCTGTGACAACCAACCTGCCTTGTCTGATCATGTTGGCTTACCTGTGCCCTAATCACACAGCTCTCCCTGTCTCTGTGGGAGAGAGCATCCTTCCGTGCCTTTTCATTCAGGGTTAAGTGAGTCTTGTTGCCTTGTCTGTCAGCATGGGCTTTGTTTCACTGTAGGCTATTGTCCTCACCAAAATTATCAGTTTGGATTAGGATGGACAGCACTGAGACCTGTGCCTCATCCTATAAACTGAATATTGTGGCTTTTACATCTCTGATATCCCCTCTCATCTTTAGCTATTTTGGTGTTAAATTAAGCCTTCCAAGGGACTTAGAAGAAAGCAAGGCAAGTGTTTAAACCTTTAATATAAGTCATTGAGACGGTTATTTGTATGATCCTAGTAGCTATTAAGTGGATGTTTGACCCTTTTTGGGTAACAGATGGCTTTCTGTTGCTAATGAGAGGAGGTCAGAGGAATGAGAGCAGAGTATGACTGAAAATAGTGAATGGGAAGACAATTGATGTGGAACAGAAGAGATGCATTATTGGTTAAAGATCCGGTTAGGGCTGTTGAGTAAAAAAAGAACAACTTACTGTTGTTCACGTTTTTTTATGTTTCACACATGGTTATTCAGAAACTCCACAGAGAGACAGAGTGGAGTTTTCCACTCATTGCTTTCCCTCATCTGCGCTTGCCTTTTCTGTGCACAGCCCCTGCTTTTCACTTCTACCTTAACTTACCTATTCTTGCTTCCCCTCACTCCCCTTCAGCAATTCTTCTTTTACTAGTGAACTCCAGGGTGCCTTCTCAGCATCTTTGTTACTTAAGTCCCTGAATGATTTCCACATTCACTTGAGGGAAGTCAGTAAGGATAGTCCAGCCTTTCAGGAAGTGCCACAACCACGGAAAAAGAACAGGTTGGGCTGCTAGAGGTTGTACCTAAAGCCTGTGCATGTTTCCAAGCCTCTTGCACATTAATTTAGGGTGAAGTACAGCCCAGAACATTTTCTGAGTGAACTCTGGCTTGCCCTCAGTTCTCATATTCAGACAGTAGAGAGAATCCTTAGTTGAAGAGCATCGGTCTGCTTGTATATCAGGCTGGCCACTCCCCATCCCTCATCGCTGTTTTAATATTGAACACAATTTCTGGGTCTGTTATTTGGCAATCTGAAGATCATTTTTGCCAAGAGGACTTAGGACTGATTTCCAGAAATATGAATAAATCTGTTTCTTCACTGCACAGTGCCTGACCCTAGTATTTCTCTTTTTATATCCCATCAGGTGATAGAGTGCAACTTGAGGGCTTCACGCTCCTTCCCCTTTGTATCGAAGACTCTGGGTGTGGACTTCATCAATGTGGCCACTAAAGTGATGATTGGAGAAGAGGTTAACGAGTCATCCCTCCCCACACTGGAACATCCTATTATTCCATCCAGATATGTTGGGATTAAGGTATAGTTACCAAAATAACCCACCACAGAGCCAGCATGTTAATAGACAATTAGTACCTCAATGCCTTCTCTGGGGACACCCCCTTGTCGTGGGGGAGAAGCTTGCGTGCCCTCATGAGGTTGAGAGCTATGCTGGCAGTGGTTTGTGCCGCCGGTAGGGTCTCCCAAGCCAGACAGGTCTCAGCTGAAGGGTCAGACAAAGTGTGTCCACAGGCAGGATGGGCTCGCTAGCCCTCTGGCAACCATCCTAGGAGAAGGACAACTCTTACTCCAAACCTGGGCAGATGGAGCTCACTTAGCCCTGTAAGGCTTTCCATCTAAGAGAAGGATACTCTAACCAAACCTACGTCCTGTCACCGTCCAAGCTCGCTAGGCCATGGCAGATGAACCTTAGGAGTAAAGGGTGGGGCCAGTTCTGCGCATGCTGTGCCTCACATAAAAAAATCCATTGCGCAGGCTTGAAGAATGCTTGAAGAGCTGTGTGAATGTCCCCAAGAACAAAAGAGACAGTGCAAACCTGTTCCTTGCTACACCTCACCCCAGTCTGCCCCCCACCCAAATGATCAAGAAGCAATTGGTAGCAGTTAACTACTTCTGTTAACTGATGGCATGGGGAGTTAGTGTCAGGGAGAGAATTTACATCATTTCAAAACTACAGCAGCAGGGCACGTCTCCAGGATGGAGGATCACTGCCTTCCAGAGATTGTGCTCTGTGGTGAACTCGCCACGGGCTGCCGCAAGAGAGGAGCCCTGAAGAAGAGATACAAGGGCTCCCTGAAAAAATATCTCAGCCTTGGCCATATTGACTGCCATCAATGGTCCACTCTGGCCTCCAGTCGGGATTCATGGAGACACACCATTCATGACGCTGCTGCTTCCTTTGAGAACGCCCGCAGAATCAGTCTCAAGGAATAAAGACAACACAGAAAGAACCGTTCTTCGTCAATATCGCCAAAGGAGACTTTCTCCTGTGCCTTTTGTGACCAGACTTGTCTATCCTGTATCAACCTTTTTAGCCACCAGCACGCTTGCAGCAAGTGTGGGTAGTGCCCTTCCCTAATCTTCGTTCGCGAAGCCTGGCCATGATGATTTCAATGCCCAGAAAGAACAATTTACTCATTGGCCAAAGGTCAAATTGACCTTTTGTAGTTTCTGTCAGGATAATTGGAAAATTATATTTAGATTTTTGGAAATTTTAGAGAAGAATCAAAGAAAAATTATGCAGTGATTATTAACAAAATCAATCACCCTTTATTTTTTACTTCTAAGCTATTCTGAATCGTGTTTGTTAACTGCATAATAAATTTGCACTTGCAGAATTGGAGATTGAAGTTGAGGCTATTTCATAATACTATCTAATAAATGTGTGGACATACACAATTTTGTGTTGTGAGTGCCCCCCAGGTTTTATCATCAGGATCTGGGACATGTAATCAGAACAGTATTGCAGAAAATCTAAAGGATAAGGAGAATAGCTTATACTGAAACTTTCAAGCTTTTAGAGCTTCCATATCAAGGGAAAACTGAGAAAGCAGAAAACACCTAACGTCTTTCTACTAATAACATGTTCAGACTTAATAATAAATAAGCAAAACCTGTGGCCCAAGCCAGGTTATTGGCAATCAAGCAGTCTAGAAGTAGCTTTACATTTTATTTTGATGACACAGATAGGCATGATCTGAAATTAGAACTTGAGAATTTTTTTTTCCTTTTGTGAGTCTTACTTATTTTTATAAATTTGTATTATTCAGACCTAGGTCTTCTACAATGTTGTTGTGTAAACTGTCAAGAATTTTTTCTCTCCTGGGAATGCTGGCTACAGAGTGAAGAACCCAACTGTATTCTTGAAAACTTCCCACAAAGCCTTTTATACTGCTTGTGTTCTGTGTGGGTTTGTCAAATATAAAAATTGCTAATACCTCTCGAAGTGCTAAACTTTGAAAAATATTCCAGTTTAACCTGTTTATCATTATTCATGCATAATATTTTCTGTCCTCTCACTGTTTATTGCTATGAACATTTGCATAGAAACAGGATCTTGTTTCTCCAGCAGGTCTTAAATGCTCTGAAAAGAGAATATGAAATTCTCTTCCTCTTTTTCAACATAGCTGGTCCTTTGTGGATTTGAGTCCCACTGTTTTAGCTTTAGTGACTGAAATACTGTCTTGATACGTTTGCTTGTAGACTGATGCTAGTATCGTGGCCTGACCAAGATCAAGTCCTGGATAGAGTATGACCGACTAAGTTTTAAATAGGATTTAGTACCACAGTCTACTCCTGCTGATACATTTTTATGTTCATGGCAGACAAAAGTTAGGGAGCTGGTAGAGGGCTTTGCTGGCTGTTACCATTCAATACAATATGTGCTTAAAAATAATCTACCTTGACTGCTATATCTTAGCTTGAGACTCTGGGGTTGGCCACTGAAAAAATTTTCTCTTTAATTGCAGTAGAAACAAAACTGATCTAAAAGTCATAAAGATAGAGGACATTTTTTTAGAAACCTTTTGAATATGTGCTGTTGCATTTTAGCTGGTCATTGCTAGGTGTCATGAAACAGCAGCTGTCCTGTCTGCAGCGTTCCAGTCGGAGGCTTCCAGGGCAGGATTATGTTTGTAGATTTAAAACCAGATTCTTTCTTAACCAGCAAGGATGCTTTTGTCATGAAAATGCCATTAGTAGTTTAAGATATGGAGAAGCCTTATAGAAAATTATTCCATAGCAGGAAATTTGTTCCATATTTGTTACTTGTAATCATTGGTTATTAACAGAGAGTTTCTTTTCCTCCCTCCCCTCCCCATATGTTATTTTAAGATCAAATGAGAAAAGAGAACTCAGAGATTGCAGTGACCTAAGTCCTTAGAGTTTAATATTTTCATACAAAAGGTTAGAAAATATTATGAGTTTGTATTTTGGGGAGAAGAGGGAAAATAGAAAAATCATTTGCAAAGTTTCATCTGTTTTACACTAGAAGAGTGTCTTCCTGTGGAATAATTTTATTTCTGTGAATGAAAAATTTCATGGAGAACTGTTTTCTCAGAAAAATCCATTGGATTCAGACAGCGTCTCTCCTTGTTCCATGAATTAGACGCTTCATATTCTTTCTGTTTTAAAATGTGCCCTTAAAATGATACAGATAAATGGATATATTTGGAGTGTGAGCAAGACTGCAAGAGTTAGAAGAGTTATTGGTGAAATACATGTTTATTTATTTCAGTCCATCATCAAGGTGCTGAGGGAACTAATTTGCTAATAATCTTTTGATTATCAGACTTGACCACTGCTTTTTTGTTTAAATTATTGTCTCTTTCTCGCAAGCATAGCTGGAACTTTTACATTTTTTAAATGATCCATTAAATTTTCTTTGTTTTCCCCCCTCCTTCCTCTTTCTTTTGCCAGGCCCCAGTGTTTTCATGGTCTCGGCTGAGAGATTCTGATCCTGTCCTCCGATGTGAAATGGCCTCTACTGGGGAGGTATCTTTTAGATTTGCTTTTTATTTTTTAAACAAAGTTGACCTTAAACATCAATCTTTGAAAGTGATGTTATTACTGTGTTAATCATGATGGCATCTGTAGCTTCTTCAGAAAATTGACAACATCTTTTTTATCTTTAAAAAACAATGTCCTGGAAAACCCAGTTTATTCAGCCACTGGATGTCCCTCTTTACCTGTATGTCAGCTCCCTGAGCTCGACCTAGTTGGTGTGACAGCTTGAAATGAGTTTACCTGACAGTTGTCATGTTTTGGGAGGTTCTTCCTGCATCAGTCTGTTTTATGAGTCATCTGCTTCTGGACAGACAAGTCTTCACAGCTTCCAGACCCCCCATCAACATGTGCTAGAATCAAGACTCTAGGTCATGAGTGGTTGGTCTAGGAACATGCCGGTTAATGAAGGGCAGAAAATATGTGTGGAATTTTCTTGTTGGCTGGTAACAATCAAGGCATGTCCTAAGGTGCAAAAGGTGAGAAAGAGCGAATAAAATGTGATGGCTGCGGTAATGACTGTTGGTAGAATGAGGAGGCTGGGCAGCTTTATCCAGTCTTGCTGTAGCCGGGCTGTGAGGGGCTTCTGGAATATCTCTGTGTACACATGGCACACTATAAGGGCACAGGGTTGTTCATCTTCCTGCCTGTCAGCACCCTCACCCTCGGGCTACCAGATTCCATCTATATCACCTGAAGAGACATTAACTCATGTGGAACAAAGATGATGAGTTATTGCTGAGTTCTCCAAGGCTTCCTTAGATACACTC
The DNA here is from genome assembly GCA_035583235.1 of Hafferia zeledoni. Lineage (NCBI taxonomy): Eukaryota > Metazoa > Chordata > Aves > Passeriformes > Thamnophilidae > Hafferia > Hafferia zeledoni. The sequence goes on from JAWWEV010000002.1 coordinate 2,131,909, forward strand.
TAGCAATCTCTAAACTTACTTACTTTGTTACTTCTCATAAGAGTTGCAGTAGCAAAACTTTATTCTGGGCCAGAATGCCCACTTGGGCAGTGATTAAATGCAGGCAATTAGATTAGGCTTAACTCTGCTCTACCATAACTAGGCAGGTGGCAGAGGCTGGGCTGTCCATTGAATGTAAGCTTGGATATGTCTACAGCTATTTTCGTTAGGAAGTATTTACCATTGCAGTATGAAAAAGCATTCTACCCAGATGCAAGTGAGGAACAGCCTTAGGTCTCCTACATCTCTCCATAAATATTTTACTCTTCGTAATGTAGGGGAAATCAGTATTGTAGAACATTTCCTTTCAGTGTAGTTAATGGGCAGAAAAAAGTCAAGTGACTTCTCTGACTTCCTCATTTTCAGAACAAAATGGAGTACACAGACAACCTCCCTTCAAAAAAAAAAAAAAAAAACAAACAAAAACAAAACCAACCCAAAAAAACTCTATACAGAGTTAGAGATTACCATGGTCATAAAGGAGAGATTATTAACTTTTGTGAGTTGTAAAGATCCATATTCACAAATGCCATAAATTGTGACAGTTACAAAAGTCTTCCATATGAGTAAGGATAATAGCTTGCTTTTGGTAAAATGCTCCAAGACATTTTTCACACACGTAGCTTGATCTGGTCTTGAATTTGTCACATCTATCTCTTTGAGTATTGTGGCTGTTTTGACCATGAAAAGCCAGTCTTGGCAGACTGGAAACCCCCTTTCCAAGCCTACAAGACAGGGGGTTGTCCATCACCTGAAAAAGTCCAGGATATACACAGTAGAACAGTCTGAACATTCAAGGATGAGTTTTTAGAAGAAAGCTGAGATATTAGTTATCATGACTTTTTTTATCCCTTCCCTTGTGGAATTTTTCTTTGTTTAGCTGATCTTTTTTACTTCAGAAGATCTTGCAAATCATAATTTGTTCTTTGTTCATAAAATACTGTTTTCTACTCACTATGGTAACAGTGAGGCCATGAATGTGAGGGCTAACTTTGGGATGGGAAGGACCAGGAAAAGGGGAAAGCAATTCTCAATCAGCTCCTTTATCCTATTTGTATATGTCAGTAGGTTTGTTGTTTCAAAGAGAAAAATCTGTGACAGTTTCTGCTTCTGACTGTTTCTCAACAAATGTGGAACTGGCCAGGAAAAGTGAGGGTTGGTTGGTTGACTTTTGGTTGTGGGGTTTTTTCTTAATTTTTTCACAAAATCTCATGCATTCCTCTTTTTGTCACCAGAATTCCAAATTTTTTCAAGGAACATGGTTTAGCTCTTTCAGAAGATTGTTACCATATGACAGTCTGTAAGCAACTCAGGTCGACAGCAAGTTCTGAATGCTGGAGAACTGCTAAATGATTCTTACTGGTTTCTTCCTCAAATTTTAGTTTATATATATAAAAAATTATTATGAATTGGTGTGATTGCCTTGTTGTTTTCCGAAGTAAATACTAAAATTTTACTTGCATTTTGTATATCTGTGGACTTCTAACGGAAGAGAATCTTTATATTCTGTGGTTTTCCTTCTCAAGAAATGCTAGAAGTACATGAGAGCACAACTGCTGCCTTACTCAGGTTTGTAGTGCACACAGAGGAACTTACCTGTGTACAGAATCCTCACTGGTGTTTAAGATATGTAACGTGATGTAAAGGAGAGCACTCCTGACTCTCAATCCCAAGGACCTGAGTTTGAATGTCAGTAGAGACCATCCCCAGGCAGTTAAAGCCTCCCTGCCATCCGATCCCATCAGATCTCGGATGCTCAGCAGGGTCAGCCCTGGTTAGTACCGGGTGCTGTAGACAGTCCTAAGGACCTCACTGTCACTGTCCAAGCTTTCTTGGCCATGGCAGATGGACCTTAGGACTTAAACAGTGGGGCCAGTTCTGCGCATGCTGTGCCTCACCTAAAAAATCCACTGCACAGGCTGGAAGGGCACACCCATGTGGGGAGAGCCCCTCCCAAATCTGCGTTCGCAAAGTTTGGCCATACGTACCTATGTACGTATAATGTTAAACAATTACAACAAGTACACTCCCAAACATTAGAGCAGAGGCTGTGTACAGCATTCCATTAACTCAGAGAATCAATTGTTACTTCTCAGTGTGCTGTTTGAAACTAAAGTGTTGCTTATTCCTTCTTCGCTGTGTCATTAAAATTATTTGTCTGCATTGATTTTTTGATTTATTTCCTCCCTCCCCATGCCTGCAGGCTTCATGCAAATGCAGTCTGACTTCTCTAAGCAGAATGAAAAAAGTATGTTTAAAAATTCCATTCCTCTTTCTTTTTAAAGCAATCATTTTGGGGTTGTTTTTGGTTCTCCCCTTATGCTGCTTTCTTTATGCCTTTCCCCAGGTTGCATGCTTTGGGGAGAATGTGTCCTCTGCCTTCCAGAAGGCTATGCTTGCCACAGGGTTTACATTTCCTAAGAAAGGAATTTTGATTGGAATCCAGGTGAGTCTTAAAACTTAAAGCTGAGAAAGGATTGACACGGTGGAACTCAGTAGCTCTTGCCTTGTTTTCATTCATGTAGCTTTATGGCTTAAGTGCAATTCATCCTGAAGTACAGTAAGACAATGAGGAACAAACACTCTGGAGAGCTCTTTATTGGATTCAATACGACTGGCCTGATTGGTTTTCCCTCTGTCTCCTAATAGGTTCTACTGTGAGCTGCAGAAATTTGCTGGGGAAAACCCCAGGGAATTGCTGCAAGCAGAGGCACGGGATCAGAAACCACCTTTCTGTGTGGAACAAAACCAGTAGTCAGGCAGTTTGGAGAAACATCCCAACTGGAACCTAGAGTTCACTCTGTCCCCCAAATGAGAGTTCTGGCAATGTAACTTTCATCATCTAATCGTATAAACTTCCATCATATAATCATATAAACTCTGTGTGTTGCCTCTTGCCCTTTTGAAACCAGTTCCCCTCCAACCCCCCAAACAGTGAGGCAGTTTCCATGCTGCAAAGATGGACCTGCTAGGCTTTCCCTAGTAAGCTTTCCCCATCAATGCATGTCTCATTCCAGGCAGAGCTGTAGCATCATTGTCAGTGCGGAAAATGTGATGTTTTTGCGGTGCTGTGTGCTACTTGTGTGCCATGAGGCCTCCACAGATGTGGCACATTCTTCTCATTGGAGTCATGATGGCAATATAATTGAGTACAGTAGTGTGAGGGATTAAAGGACAACAGTCTTCACCTTTCAGCCCACTTTTTCTGACATGATTCCTTGACCCATTTGATAATGGTGCCCAGCCAATATTGTTCCCTACCCTGCATCTCCTGTCAGCAAGTAGTAGCTCAGAAAGAGAAAGATAATGCTATAGTTGTGTGGTGATGTTTCTGGTTTCTACACCTTACAAGAGCAGGTCCAGTGACTCCATGCCAGACTAGAACTTGGACTTCAGGGTTTCATCTCTTGCTGTCACCATCCTGAAAGTTGCTCTGTGTGACAGAAAGTTCAAATTACGTCATTATAGGAATGTTCTCCAGTGCAAAGGCTTCTGCAAAGAGCTGTTACATGAGGGAGTTCCTGGTGGGTTTGCATTGGGAGCAGCCCTGCCCCATTCATAGGCCCAGATCAGTAAGGAGGCTGTGTGTTTCAGGAGAAACAGGGGGCTTAGGCAGAAAAACCAAAATGCTTTGGTTCTTTATCAAGGAATAGTTAGCAACTGCAGAAGGTGCTGAAGTCATGAACACTTAAAAAGTTTGGGAAGTATGTATGTTTCTCAGAAATTCAGACACTTCAACCATTCTTGGGCCTCATAAAAACAGCTGATTGCCTCCTGCCATTTTCACACTGTGTAATAAGCTTATCACCTATGTGATTGCTTAAACCTGATAAAACAAAAATACAAAATAGATGAATTTTCCTGTCAGAGAACTGGGGTGTGAAAAATGTCTTTGGCTGTTTGTGCCAGCAGAGAATATGAAGGAAGTGTTTGAAAAGTGTCCAGAAAGGAAAACAACTCTGCTAACACAGATTGCCACTGAGTCCTTAAATACAAGTACAAGTATCAGTGGATGCCAGCTGTTGGTCTGTTACCTTTAATTAGCAGAAAAATATTTGCTTACTACCTAGATAAGGTTTAAAACTTCAGTATGAAAGCCTGGGCAGTTGGTATTGTATGCCTACTGTATATCTAATCCCTGCAGATTTAAAAAGCGGCATTTTAAAAAGGAGAAAAGCAAAGCCAGGAGAGGAAAAAAGGAGAGAGTCCAGTGTTTAAAATACAAGCCTATCTTCCTGGTAGCAACTAAAGGGGAACAGGCAGCAAAAAGCAACTTTAGCTATAGAAAGCATTTATGTAAGTTTTATGTCAGTAGCTGTTCAACTGAGCTGAATGTTTTTTGTACAAAGGTGTTAAGAAAAAAAAGAAACAGAAAAAAAGAGATTAAAAAAGCCAAAAGCTCAACTCCAGAAACCTTTTAAATTAAACAAGATTCTGTCTTTTTAAACGAGTGGTTTACCATTTATTTTCTTGGAAAAGAAACTTGAAAATAACAGATCAATTGCTTAGAGGTATCTCTGCATCTCAGCATATTTCTCATATAATTAAACTCCATAACAAAAAGCGTAAAGTTGCTGCTGACAACCAGATATTTGTCCCTCTCTACCCTGGAGTTTGCCACCTGCCTCCTTTTGAATGGTGTGCTTTGAAACAAAGGGGAAAAAAAGTCCTGTGAGAAGTTTGAAATGCTAGCCTAGATCTGACATGTAGGCTGTGGGTGGGTGATCTTCCCTGACTATTTGGCTGGAGGAAAGGTGAGAAACAAGAAGCACAAGGAATGAGGAGGCATTAGACAGTCCATGAACTCTGTCAGCACTGCTCTTATTTTAATCACAAACATGAGGTCATCTACCTCAAACAGGCAAAGTTGTCAGTGTATCCTCAGAGGGAAAATACAGGCTCAAAAGAACAGGTACTAGGTGGCCCCTCTCCTCCATCACTGAATGTTTAAATGTCATTTTTGGGGGGGGTGAAAAGGTCAGTGTACCTCCTTGCGCTGAAGCCTCTGGTTTTCAAACCACAGGATGGTTTCTCCAAGCTGTTCTGGTACTCTGGGTGTTGATGCTTGTCAGGAGCACATACACAAGCTCCCTTGGTTGTCTCTGAAGAAAGTGCTGTGGTTCATCTGCAATGGATGGTGAACTCAAAGCATACCCCACTTTCAGAGGTTTCATTGCTTCATGACTAACAGCTCACTCTGATTTTTAAACTAAAGTTTTAGCCCTTGTAGAGAGAGAAGTAAGAAGCCAAATGGTCTTGTATTCTACTTCCCTCAAAAGTATCTAGGCTCCTATTTTGGTTACTTGGTGTGCTGCACCTTTATGTCATGCTGTTAAACATGTTGAGGTGAGAGGATGCTGCCTTCCTGAAGGTGAGAGTCAAATGGATGTACTTAGTAGGAGTAGAAAGGGAGATCTTGTCTTACTTGGAAATGTTTCACTCTGGGGTGTTTTGCAAATCAAGAGTCAAATGGCCGTGCTGCGATCTGCAGTCCAAACTGGTCCCAGTATGCCCAGGTAATGAGCCCAGCCTTGCTGAGGGGCTTCCAGGTGTGCTTATGGATTGCAGTTCCAGTGGCAGTGCAAAGGTATGGGTAACAAAGAAATGATCCTCAGGATCAGACAGGTTCTGAGGGACAGCACAAGGCAGGTTCTTCTGTCAGCTTGGGACCACAAGCCTGCTGGGTTGTACTGGGATGTGAGCACTCTTGACACTGCACAGGTTGAGAATCCCCAGGATTTTGGAGGCCTGTTTTTTTTTTCCAGAGTAGATGGAGTTCTACTTCCTTGTCAGGCAAATGGATCTGCGGCAGTTTATGTGAGCTGATAATCTGACCTCTTTTCACAATCTGGAGAAATGTGTGACGCTGAAACCCTGAGTCTGTCATTAAATAATTTATATTTTATGCAAGAGTAGTTGAAAAGCTGATTTTTTCCTTTCCTAATTGGGCTATTCAGTGATAAGTCTGGGATAGAATGCATCTGTCTTACGTCTGTGATGGAGATGCGGAAGGCATTAATGAGGTATTTTATTTTTAAATCCCAGGACTCCAAGTCTGTTGTGTCAAGGTAACCTTCAGCCTTAGTTCCCTACATACCAGAACTTTTGCATCCTCCACAGTTGATTTGGATGCAGAATTTAAGATTATCACAGGAAATGAGCTGGCTTCATTTTGTGCTGGATCTGTGAGAACTGATGTAGCTGTATGGAATGAACTGAAGATGTAGCCCTTCCCAAATAGCATGGCTTCCTGGCAAACATGAGAGAGGTTATAAGAAATGGAACTTTTCCAATAAAGGAAAAAAAAATTCTCCTACAATAAATATCTTCCACTAAATAAATCTGCTTGTACTTTTCACCTTTAGTAACTAATGGTTTGTTACACAGGTTATTTCAGCCAGCTTGTAAATCTAAGGTTGCTCTGATGCAAGCTGACAGATGTAATTTCTTTTCATGCAGAGACTGTTTTATGTGTCACAAGTGTTCAGTACATGTTTGATAGAAGTTTATAATACTATTGTGAAAGACAGTGCTCCTCACCAGAAGCCAAAACCCTTTTCTCTGACTGGGAAGCTGCCAACCCTGTCACTATATATTTATGTTTTCCACTTAACATACAGAATGAGCTAGCTTCCGGAATGAGGTTCTTTCCAGAGTGAAAGAAACTTTTCCAGAGTGAAGGAACCTTTTCCACCTTAGGGGAAAAAAACTGTTTAATTCCTTTCTTCACAGAAAATAGTTCACCTTCAGAATATTGCTTTCTCACCCACAGAGGTTAAGCTATAAGGAGCACCAGCAGGGACAAGGGAGCTTGCAATAATATTGCTTTGCAAATGGCCAGGCTATGCTAAGATTAAAAGCAAGGTTTGGCTTGCCTTGGCAGTGAGAAGGGCATGTTGTTGCATCTGATCTTTGCACTGTTGTATCTTCAACATCTCAAAGACACTTATTCTGCTATCAAATTTTCACTCACATTTGCTCTAAAATGGGTTATTCAAGTGCAGTTGTCTACAGGAGGTTGTGTTACCTTTCTAAATTATCTTGGATCTAGGTCTGCATTGTGAGAGAGTCTTTCAAAGCTGCCCTATGTATCTGGGCATTCAGGTCCTTTTGGGAATACAGTGTCCCAGTCTCCTGAATGGTTTTGTGTCTTCCATTTCTATATGCCTGTGGCAGTTAGAAATTAACTCACACTTATACAGGCATATGAATGTGCAAACAGAACATCCAAAAGCAGCCCAGAGCCCATTCATATATGTTATCTGCCAGAAGAGAAAGCCAAATGTTTAAGCATTGATTGCAAAGATATTTAATTAAGAGTAGAGGAGACTCTAGTTAGTGTATTTCGGAAGGAAATTGCCTAGATATTTTATATGCAGTAGTAAATTTTCTGTAGTTGCAGTCAAACTTAGTATGAGAACACTTACTCTTGTGTTGTAACAAAATATGTCTAAGCTGGGAGTGTCTTGGGCTTCAGGATCCAGACATTTCTCTTGGGAACGTCACTGAATGTGCACATGCAGACATCTCTGTGCACACACCCACACTCTCTCACAGGAAGGTATATTTTCCTCCTAGCACAGTTTGAAGTAGCTTCATGTTGCCCAACAAAGCACTGGTTCTAAACACCAGCTTTGATGCTGCATCTAAAAACTTTCCTTTTTCAGAAGTCCTTCCGCCCCAGGTTCCTCAGCGTAGCAGAACTTCTGCATGAGGAAGGCTACACGGTAGGTGGTTTCAGTTATTTAAAGCTAGAGAGTTCTCAGAATCTGAAACATCCTCAGCCCTCTGCAGGAACAAGTTGGAATTGCTTTGAGATAGTGGGAAAAGGATATTTTCAATGTACAACAGGGATTTTTAGTTGAGTGATCCATGAAGTCAGCTAGTATGACAACCCTGGCGCTGCTATCAGCCTGCAGCCAGAATGGATATTATAAACTCAGACTCTAAGTTCTCTAAGAAACAGAAATGCTGACAGGATGCCATGTATGGCAGGAGACAAGGAAGGGAAAACCTTCTGTATGGAGACGATTTTTATAGTGCTACATTTTCAGTGATATTCACAAGCTTCAGAGATACAAACTATGGTGTTTATATCTCTCTTGTAACTCTTCTGCATCATTTGGGATCCATGGCTCTATGGAAAAGCAACTACTGACACAGCCACAGGAGACTGGTGAGAGCTTTTACAGGTCTGCCTTTCAAAGCCCAGTGCTAGGAATAAAAAAAAAAAAAAAGAAATTGGTAAAAAAAATGATAAGTGATTGAACTTAAGCCCTATTGAAAGTCAGAGGGCTTTAGTTTTCCCTAGGTCACTTCACAGCTTCTGAATGTATTACTGCCATTCACTGACTATCATCCATCAGGAAGTCCCAGATAACAGAGTCATTCTGTACTGTGTCTCTGTATGGAGAGACACCTTTGTTCTGAAAAACGCCCTTCAAAATGAGGTCTGACAACCAAGCCTGTGTGTTCAGTCAGACCACATGAGTTAAATAAAAAGACTTGGTATTAGGAAGCACACAGTCAATAACCTCTTTTTTCTTGACAGCTTTATGCCACAGAAGGAACCTCAGACTGGCTCAATGCTAATGGTATCCCAGCAAATCCTGTGGCATGGCCATCACAGGAAAGGCAGAGTCCAAGCCTCCCGCTGGTCAGGACGTAAGAATAACATTCACCTCATCAAATTTGTGTTAACATTCAGCACAGCAAATATAAGGACCAGATCGCTAGTATTGAGATCAATAGGACTTCAGATTCAATCCCAAAGTTTTGGTTTATCTGATTCTGTCTGGAATTGCCACAGCAGGGAGGTTTCAGCTTAATTAATGAACACCTCATTGAATAGTCCTATTTAACATGGTTTGGATGTATTGCTCTGTGTTGCATTTTCATTGCAAGGGTACATGGAATCTGAATATTTAGTCTTTAATGAGTCAGTCATGCCTTTAACAGGGTTGTGCTGCATTGTATGAAGGCTGAATATTGCTTTACATTAGAACAGAAATAAAGCCAAAATTCCTGAGTTGCAGCTTAGTGCCTTAACCCCTCAACCCTTGTTTCTTGGGGTGAAGGCTAAACTCAAATGAAATTTTTCAGTGTTGTTTATTTCCCTGCCTGTGCTATTCATCATAGGTGTTTATTGGGCAGGACACACTGTGATACTGTCTTGTGCATTGTCTCTTCAGGCTGGTACGAGATAGGAAAATAGATCTGGTGATTAACCTGCCCAACAGCAACACCAAGTTTGTCCATGATAATTATGTGATTCGAAGGATGGCTATTGACAGTGGGATTGCTCTTCTCACTAACTTCCAGGTACTTCCCATGTTGTTCTTTCTCCTCTTGGATATAGCAGCCTTCAGAACTTGCAAGCACTTGTGACCATAGATTCCAGAATGGCTGGACCCTCATTATCTCGGACAAATAATGTGTCTGAAAATTATGACAATGCATTGATTTGAATGTATTTTCTTTTTTCTAAAATAACATTGCTTTTTTTGCAAAAATAACATTGCTCCAAGTAAAAAAAAAAATATCCTGAATCTTATACTGCAGATGAAGTTGTGGCTGTGTCATTTTCACTTCAGAGCAAACCTCCCACACAGCATTGCCTGTAACATATTTAAATTATGTGTGAGAACAGCTTTTTAGTGGGATGTTTTTCCAGTATGATCCTTAAACCTTACAGCCCTTGCAGCTGGTCTTTATTGAATGATCTTTGGGGCAGTCTAGTTCCAAAGTGGAATTGCTTCCTGTCCTGTTGTGGTCCCCAGTTGCCAGTCATTAAATGTTTCTAGCTCCTGACAAAGCCCTTTCACAATACTGATACAGGAAAAGATGTTTGGTAATGCTGCCAGCAGTACTTGGCCTTCCTTTGCAAGTGACTTTGGCTGTCACTAAAGAGCCTCATCTGGTTCTCATTAAGCGCAGCAGTCAAACTCTCATTGATGTCTGTGGGCACTGATATGAAACCCAGTGACTTGAGTTGTTGTCCAGCTGTGCAAAATCTTCTGCTCATATTAGAGTTAATGGAGAGCACAGACAATGCCGAACTGTACGTTCATAAATAGGATCATGTCAGATGTCAGTAGAAGGAATGGGAAATTGAAGGCCCAACCATCCTTTGCCTACTAGCAAAACGCACTCTGACAACCAGAACAGGGCCCCCCATCCAAAATTTATTACCACACCTTCTTGATGCAATTTTTAGAACCGTTTTGATGACAGAGTTATAATCTTTGAGTTTGAGAGAGGAAAACAACTCTGATTGTCCTTTGGTTTGGGCTGAAGGGAGAAACAACAGCTCTCATGGGACAGACCTGTCTTGCCAAGGAAACCCAGTATATTTGTGTCTCTCCAGCTGGACAGGCAGGTTCCAGAGGGCTGTAGCCAGCACCTGTGCACAGTCACCTGGCAATTGGTATTGATATGAATGGGCTCAAGGACTAGACTCACACAGAGTAGTTTCAGAGTGACAGAGTAGAAGTGTGAAGCCTACTCTATAACAGCCTTCTGCAGAAAGTTTTGCGATGCTCAGTCCTCCTCTGCTTTGTATTGACAGGTGACAAAGCTCTTTGCTGAAGCTGTCAAATACTCTGGAAAATTGGACTCCAGGAGTCTCTTCCACTACAGACAGTTTGATAATGGAAACACTGCATAGGAGAATTCTCGCCAACCTACAATCTTACTGCTTCTGGCACCACAAAAGAGAGGGAACTCAGATCATCCAACTACCCATCTTTCCATATATTTTGTAGCATCTGCACCAATTGCTTTTTCAGCTCACACAAATTAATTCCTAGCCAATACTTTTGCTGGCTCACTGGAAAGCCATCCTCTCCTTAGTCTCTCCACTGTCTTTGCTGTATTTCTACATAGGATCAAATATTAATGACTTACTAGATGGGTAGGTTCAGGCACCACCATAACAGAGAAGATAAAAAGAAACACAAGTGATCCTACATAGAAGTTGTTCCTTCTTTTCATAAGCCAGCCTGCTCCTTCTTAGAAATGCCTTCCTTGGATCCATACTCCCAGCTATTTTCATGCTGGACTATTAGAGTCTGGCCCCAAACTCCCATAGAAAGACATGTAGTTTTCTCTTTCCATTGCTGATTATTGATGATTTTATGACCATAAAATCAAAACAAAACAAAAAATTCCCCTGCTTGATCCGCCTGATGATACCATGGATACAGTGATGAGTATGATCTGACCTCTTTAAAGACAAATAAACACAGATTTCCCACAATTCCCTGCAACAGCTGACAAGCATGATGCAGCTGCTTTTTGTGTGGTTGTTAAACCTGAAGAATCATCTTTTTGAGCTTGCAGGTTTGATGGGAGAAGAAGGCTGCATGTGCGTGTCCTGGAATTGCTTCCAAATTCTGCTTAGTTCTTCAGGCTGTTATCAATATAATTTTTAAAATTCTGGTTCAGTGTTGTGAATTCAGGTTGCTGGTCCTGTGTCATAAAGGCTCTCTTTCACCTTTGTGTCTGGCTTCAAATGCAGAGAACTCCCTAAAGACTTGTGTGTGTTGCTGTCCAATGTTTTATGCCATGATTGTGGGCATTAAAATTGAATCCTTTTAAAATGAAGTGTTGCAGTGCTTTATCCCTCCAAGTTAAGTGATCCTTGCACTTTCATTCCCACCTTCTTTGCTCTTTTTCAGATCTGGCAGCACCTGGAAATGCAGTCTGTCAAGCAGACACCCATTTGGCACATGGGTCCCAAGAAGCTTAGTGTGTGGAGACAGAATCACGGTGAAGAGATAGTCTGTGGTTTTTTAAATTAATGCTGAAACATATCAGGAAGGATATAAAATTTGATGAGAGCGTTCATTGGTACATGCAAAGGAATGGGCACAGGGTGTGATGGCTTTAGGTACCATGGCACTCTCTGAACCAATACTGCTAATTGCCAGGAGCAAATTTTGAGACAGATTCAGATTTTATTTCTGAGTTGGTTGACATCCCAAGTGCTCTTGTCATGATATTTCTTTAGTACTAACTTTTGTGATTAACACACATGCCTGCTGTACGATGGCAGAGCTTTGCACTTTTAGAGTAGAGATATTAAAAAAACCCACAACAACAAAAGAAAACCCTCAAACAACCCAAAACTCGGAAAAGCCCAAAGGCATCAATTGTTCATCCATTCAGGTGTGAACTGGATGACTAATGGTGGTGAATGAAGCAGAACCCTAAAGGCACCTTCCACATATTTTTTCAGTGGCAAAAATCCCATTAACAGCTGGTGTCATCTCACATTCACACATTATGCTATGCTTTTACCTCTAGTGGTGAACAAAGTAACATCTTAAAACCTGTATATTCTCTTGTTCTTCTGTTTCTATTTTGTCACTTCTCTTATGAGTTGAAAGTGAAATAAATGTCTGGATTGTGACAGCTACTCCTTCTTAAATTCTGCATAGCCTGGATTCTGCCCTTCTTTTTTTAAATTGGTTTTAAAAGTGTTAATGAACACTAGTTTGTTAGGAAACCATCGTTCTTATATCTGATAGTGACCGCATCACTTAGTGTGGAGCTGCTGAATACCTCAGAGGTGAGGAGGTGGTGGGAAAAGACCAGCAGGGCAACGGGAATGCTCTTTCTCCACAGCTTTTGTACTCAGGAGAAGGGAGAAGCCCTGATCCCTCAGGAGGGATGTGTAAAATATGAAGAACCAGATGACAAAGCAGTGGGCTAAAAAACACTGAAGAGATGGGAACTTTAAAGAAGGGGCTCTCAGTGTTGGAAAAATAGGAAAACATTTGCTGCTTTGAAACAGCGCTTCTGACAGCTAACACTGTGGGTGTAGCTGTGGGTAGATACATGTATCTATACATTCCTCTTAGTGCAACACCTGCAGGTACTTGATCCACAGCTCCTTTGGTGTCCACAGGCTCTCATACATTTGGAGTGGAATTCAGTAAAAAAACTTACCACGGATCTATAGATAATCAGTACTCTGAAATTATGCAGTATTCTTAATGCTTTGCTGCTTGTGCTAAACCCTGGGCTCCTTTCCTCTCCTCTAAAGCAGGTGACAGTAATGCTTTTCCAATACTGAGATGCAGCTATACAAACGCCATCTCCTGAGCTGCATTTTTCTCCATCTTCTTCTGGTGTCTCCTCCCCACTCCCTGTTGAAGAAAAAGATTTCTTTTTATTCGGACAGATGCAAGGTGAAACTCCAACTCCTGTCATGCTCAGAAGTCAAGAAATCATCCTTCAGCTTACCTTGGGCACACACTGATGCTGCCTGAATTTGTTTCTTGATACACTTTTCTTTTTTGTGTGGACACTAGAGGAAAAGATTTATAAGTATCTACAGTTATTGGGATCAATGCAGAGCTAAAAAATAGTTACAGTTAGTATCCTTTGTACCAAGCTCATCTCTGCTTTCAAGAGATTGTGCCTTATAATTGTATAAATCTTCTTCTTAATCTTGGGGAAGGTGACAATGACAGATGAAAGAGGAGGCTGTTCAGAGCAAGAAATGTGCTCATCTATGAGCAGTCAAATAATTTTTTTAAATGTCTTAAAAGAGGGTTCATAAAAGAGATGCATGAAAGTATAAGAGACAGTACAAAACACAACTTTTGAAGTAAAGCATAGGAAGTGGTGACAAGAGCCATGATGAAATATCAAGGGATCTAATTTTTAGTAGTAAAGATTTTTCTTTTCTTAGTAGTCATCTGCTGAGCTACTCTCTGGAGCTGTAGTTCTCATAGTGTGCTAAATGCTGGGAAGCTCTAGAGGCTTGATTTTCCAAGAGACACTGTTGAGTAGTGAAGTCAGGCACTTTCTCCAGTTGATCACCTTCCTGGATTAACTCTTCTGTAGTTAACACCTTTTACATTACTTGGGGATTTCTCAAGCATCCAGCCCCTGTAGAGATTAGTAGCAAAGCTGGGTTAGTTTGGCATGTTGGAAGCAAGAGGAAAAGAATGTAAGAGAAAGGACAACTTAGTGCTACAGTTTCTCTTTCCTGCTAGAGCTCTTAAAATACAGCAAGTTGAAAGCATATGCTTTATGTAAGTGGGGGAAAAAAATAGTGTAAATTTTTAAGAAATCTCTTTTATCTGAGACGGTTTGAAACCATCAAAATCAGGTTTGTGAAAGTCCTAGGAAGCAGCCAAGTAGGAAGGACTCCAGAAACTGAAAGAGCTCTTGGCAGTGAGTGGAGAAATGAGTCTTGCTTGACCTGCAGGTTGCTGGGTTCTCCTGAACTGGATGTTGCCATCAACCTGTTTTCCTTCCCTTACATACCAGTCGAGATAAAATCTTTTGGAGTTGGCAAAAATCAAACTGAGAATCAATTTCATTTGTTGCAAATAATAGTCAAGCTTTATGATAATGTATTTGGGGGAAAAGATGAATAATTTCGAGGGAGTAATGCTGGTGCTTTGAGATTATTATAATCTTGGATGAAGCCTCTGCACTGTGTAAAAAAATATCCAAATGTAGCAAGTGCAGCTCTTTTGCACAGAGCTTCAAAGAGTGACAAAGTTTGTAGTTCTGTCACAATTAATCCTCTGAGGGAAAGTTTCTTGTTATTAATGGTCAATTTTTTACTCCTATACTGTAAGGTTTCTGCTGTATTTGGGTTTTCAGTAGTTTCTTTGAAGCTGCTTACACTAGAGCAAAGCCAGCATAATGCTGCTGTGTTGATTTTACACTGCTTTTAGTTTCTGGTGTAAATGATAGGGGAAGACATTCATATGGAAAATCAGGGTTTTTTTCAGGAAAAACATTTGCTCTTCCATCTCTAGACAATCTAGTTCTTTTTTCCTGACTTCCTGAGAATTACTCAGTGCTGCCAAGGTCTTGTCCTTCAAGATCTCTTGTAGTAATGAGACTTTATTAGAGCATAAAATGGTCCTCTCCACTGTGTTTGAGAGGCATAAAATCTATCCCCTTCTGACAGAAGCACTGGGAACAACTCGGTAAAGTGGGTTATGTTCTGACTAAGCATCATTGAAGTCTTTGCTGCCTTTCAGGATTCATGGAGGACAGAATGGTGGAGGTGAAGCTGTCAAATGTGGCTTTTGTTGAGAGTCAAGCTTGAGCTTTTAGTCAAATTTTGAATGCATTGATGTGGCCAGATGAAAGCACATAAATAGTCTTCTAAGTGCCAGCAGGGCTGACTCCCTACTGTATCCTAAAATAGGCATTGAAACAAAACATGGCTGTTAGAGCTTGGCACAGGTAAGCAAAGAAGTCCTGTAATGGTGGAGAGGAAGAGGTATATGCCTGTGTTATCATGGACATCAGTAACATACAGTGTAGCAGTGCCATTCCCCATCAAAACACTGGACAAACCAGACAGAAAATACAGACTCCAGAGACACTTGGGCACAAGCCCCAAAGAGCACAGAGAGTGTACAGGGGAAGACGGATTGACATTTAAATTGCTAGTGAAATTCCAAATTTGTTTGCTCGCATTAGCTAGTAAAAGCTTTTCAGTAATTCCTAGTATACAGGAGAGCCTCAGAGCTTGTTACACTTTGAAAGAACTGGAAGTTATTTCAAGTACAAGAGCAATCCTACCGGGAGAGAAACAGATTAGTAGGGCATCAAAATGAGAAATACCAGAGTGAAACTGATGGTCTTTCTCTGTCCTCGTGCTCTTCTCATACAGTTTAGGCTGGGTGAGAAATGCTGCTGGAGAGGAGGCAGGGTAGTTTATTTTTGGTTTGAAATTGCAGCAGCATCTGGTGGAGGAACAGGGTGAACATAGGCCACAGCCACATTGACACAAGCCACGTTGACACCTGCTTGTGCTGTGGTCTGGGTTACCATCAGTGTTACTCCTCAACTAGAGCTTACATACAGCACATAAATGAGTGCATGGCAAAAGAGCCACTTTCAATTTCTGCTTTTACTACCAAGAATGTACCTGAAATGAAGCTGGAGACATCCAGCTGTTCTGAGATGAAAGTACACGTGAACAGATAATAAAGAACTGAGACCTCAGCAGAGAAGAGTTATATAGAAATATAGCCAAGAATTCCTCAAAGATTGCATTTCTGTCTTGTGGGATCTAAACTTAGCACAATAGCTTTGGTTTATATATTAATGCCAGCCTAGACATCCTTAACTAAAAGCTGATTTTATTTAAGTTAACTGCAGGAAAACCAGCCTTAACAAACTCTGTTCATTATCTGCCATCAAGAAATCCTATTAACAATAATTGTTGGGGGTTTAGTTTTAAAAGAACCCAAAATTAAAATTGTATTGTCTCAGAAGTGATTAGAATTAATTACTTCCATGGTAGCTCTGGTGCTCATTATCTGCTTTAAATTGGGAGTGGCTTTTTGGCAGATTTCCTTTGTTTACCACAATTCCTTTCTGTAACATTCCGTTGCCAGAGGAATTCCATCGCAAAGGCTGTTCACTCTTCAGCAAATCAGGATGAACTCAACAGAATCACTTCTCCCAGCATTAAAACAGAAATGTTGTGAAGCTGGAGAAAGCCCCTTCCACACTGTTTAGATTTTAGGGCTGAGTGCTGTATACAATTTCTTTTTTTTTAAGAATGGTTTTCTGCTGCTAATCTCAGAATTCATCTTGTGTAGAGGGGAGGAGGTGTTAAAGATTCACTCAAGTATTATAATAAATGATGGTAGTTGTCTTTAGGTGCTGTTATGCTGATTGAAGATGCTTTTCTCACCAATTTGCTTGGCTTCAGCTCAACCTTCCAGTCATTAGAGCTGTGACTTACATGGAGAGTAACTTCATATCTCATGGTTATTGATTTCACCACTTACCTTTGAAAAAACAAACTTTGCTACAAAACCACATCTTGTTCTAAAGACACCTATACATGGGCTTTCCACTAAGGAAAATATTCTCTTTTGAATCACTGGATTAAGATTCTACAATGTTCCTATTTTTTGGCTCCTTCACTCAGTTGGTGTCTGAGAACAAGCAAGATCATGGCATAAATAAAACCAAAATATTTATAATTTGCTCAGTCCAGACTAATTGATTCCTGAGAACTTCATGGAATGAAGCCTTCCCCAACCCTACTTATTTCTAGATATTTGCTTATTAACATTTTAAATAGAGGCAGCTCTTCTACAATCCTGATCAGTGATTTATATCCACCAGACTTCTGAGGGGCCATTGGATTTTGCCTTGGCATCCTGGGACAGGAAGCAGCTGAGGTCCTAAATTTTTCCATCATTTAACATGACTAAGCAATTTTCAGTGCTGATCTATTTTGGAAACAACATTTGTAGCGGTTCCTCTCTGAGTCAGTCAGAAAGCAGAGGATGGGATTATGGTAAGCAATAACAACCCCTGGTTGTTCTGTAAGGACTCTAATTACTCACCTCATTACTGGTGAGACCAAGGGAAGCTGGCAGCAATACCAGCTCCAGCACAGCTGCAAAAGATTTATTTTTCTCAATGATGAGTGGAAAAGGCTATAAAAATACTGTACATGGTTGTCTAATAAACTATATTTTATTAGCCATTCTTACTACGAATTTTTACAAGGTAGTGTGCTGACAGACATTTTGATGAGCTAGTATCATTCTGGAATTGCTAACTAGAGGATAGAAAGCTGGGAAACAGAGTGTATGCATATGTTAGGTTGAGATTTATAGCCAAATAGTGAGTAGCTAGCTTGGCAGCAGGTACTCTGAGTTGTTACACCGCTGGCCTCACTGAGTCCTTTGTGGCTTTTCAAAGCAGATGGATAGTGCTGATTTGTGGATATTTCCATGGATCTCCTTGGAACATCTCAGGCCCTTGAGGTGTGAAGGCAGACTGTCAAGAAAACAGTGTCCCTTCTTCTGTCCCTTCCTTCCCCTGGTGTCTATGGTGGGCATAGAGGAAGGACAGAAAGGCCTGGACAACCTCTCCAATCTACAAGGAAGAGGTTTCTCAGACCTTATTATGCGAGGCTGAATTTTAAAAACAGGAAAAGGTCTAAATCCCCAGAAAGTGTATACCTTTGGTGCTGAAGTGGAAGTTCTGTAGTCACTGAGCCAGTGTCAGGTGTGTATACAGCTGTGTCTGTGGTGCATGCTGTCCTGCCTCTGATAGTTCTCAGCACTCTTGACAAAAAAGGAATCCTTCAATACTAATTCTAATACTAATCCGATTCTGCCAGGAATTGCAGATCCACTTTTCTGTCTGATTATATAGAAGGGCTTGAGATCATAGGAGCTTTCTTATGCCTACCTTTGTGGACTCAGGGATTAGACGTCCACAGAGGCATTGATCCTGCCTAATTCTTGCTGTCTAGAAATCACACATCCTGTGAAGAGAAAGAAACTTTTCTATATCTTGCTTGTCTGAAACGTCTGTCTTGGGAAGATACAAATCTGTCTTTGGAGAGACCTGCCTCTATTCTGATGGTACAGAGTTATTCAGGGCAGAGGATGAAGCCTGTGAACATCGTCAACAGAGTTCATGAGTGGGCATAAAGTGTAGCTAAAACACAGTGTAACATAATGCCATTAAGAAAAAGGAAACCTCAGATCTTATGTAAAATAGTGGCCTTTGAGTTGGCTGTTACTGATGAAAGAGATGAGGGTTGCAATGGAAAATCTCATGAAAATTTCAGGCCAATGTTTAGCAGAAACCCCAAAATACTGGTGGGATTGGAAGAGCAGTAAGGGACATCTCTCAGTGTTGCTGTATAAACCCATAGGTGGCCCACACCTTGAATCCCTTAGAGTCTTCTGGTTTCTACATCTGAGAAAGCATATAGTAGAATGGAAAGAGGCTCAGGAAAAGGTAACAAGGCTGATCAAGAGTAAATTTTTATATAAGGAATAAGTTAGAAAGCTCTGTAAAAACCTTTGCAGGAAAGAGGGGAGTGTGAATCAGATAGCCACCACAAGTTCATACATATTCAAGGAGACTTGGAACATGTTTCCAAAACAAATCCACTGCATTATAAATATACAACATTTGTGCAGTGCTGGAATGTGATGAGCTGAAAACAGCTGGAGGTGCAGCCACTTTATGTTCTTACATTAGTTACAAATTCTGGCAAAAACTCATAGGGAGATGATTCTTTGCCTTGATGAGGTTGTGCTCTGGTATGAGGAACACATGGCTGTGGTGGTTTGGCGGTGTATAGTTCACGAAGAATCTAGTAGCAGGAACCTGTGTATGTTCCACTGAGCTAACTGAAATCCTTACAGAATTCTCTTTGTGAGATCTCACACCTGTTAGGCTCCTCTGGTAGACCAGTTTTTTTTATTTCCCAATCTATGCTTACAGATTTACAGAGACCATGCAAAAAGTTATCAAGTCTTCTTTTAGAAAGTGTTATCTTACGGAAAAATGCTGCTCTTGGGTCTCTGCTGGGGAATGTGCAGTGAAGGTAGATATTGAAGGTAAAACATCCTGTGTCTTATCTTCTTGTTATTCATAGTCTTTTCGAGTAAGATGTGAAAGAGAGATTGGACTGTGGCTGATCCAGAGCTTTGTGGCTCCAAGTGTAGAAGGGATATCGAGAGACTGAGTCTCAGGGCTGTTAGAAGTCATTATAGAGATGTCACAATTGACTTCGGATTAATTGGATTGGCTCCTTCTTTCAGGTGTGTATGACCTCTCATAGCAAAAGAGTGAGGACAGAACTTTACGTCTATGAAAAAAATTCATGCCAAAGGGCAGGGGATGCACTCCTGTAAACACTGGATTTGCAGAAAGTCTAAATCAGGTCTGAATCTGACTCAGGGGCAGCATTTAGACAAGGCTTGGGACTACTGAGAATTTTGAAACTGATATTTTCATTAGATTTGAAATTATTCCCCCAGCACTCTCTGCTTAAAATTCCTAGCTATCAAACAGCTACTTCCTCACACATTATTGGCTTTTTATGTTGCTCAAGTGCATCCTTTTTGTTAGATTGCATATGTTCTGATCACTTTCTGGCAATTTTTCTTATCGTAAATAGAGCCCATTCAGCCACAGTTTATATAACTGCTGTCCAGATAATACCCTCCTAATGACCACTTTCCCTGGAGAAACACAATTATATCTCCCCACCCATTTCTGCCAACTCCATTTGAGTTTGCCACAGGGCCAAACATGGTCCCACTATTGTACAGATGGGTGGGAGCCGCAAGATCCTGAATTGGAAAATTCCCAATCCATGGGCAAGTCCTTTGGCTTACTTCTTTGTGCTGTAGGAATTTCCACTGATTGAGCCGGAGTGAAGAACTTTTCTGTACTCTGAGATTTTTTCACAAGCTTGAAGGGACATGGTTTCAGAGTTTGTGGAAAAAGAGGCTTGTGTTTAGATAGGATTGGAAACAGGAAATGTACCCCAAATCTTGCCTGATGGAGTGTTATCTGCAAATAATTACATGGGCTATGGGCTCACTCTTGCAAAAGGTATGATCGGAGTCCATTTAAGCTGCTCCAAGTGTGGGCAACCTGAGGATCCAGTGCAGGAGAGTGCTGGAGGGCAGGGGAGAGGTTTGCACAAGTGATAGCCAAGAGCTTTACCACCAACTGGCAGGCAGTAGTAAGTTGTGTGGGCAAACACACTGCCAGTGGCTTACTGTATAAGAATCTCCAAAATTCTGCAAAATTCTGAAGTATTTGGAAGTGCTGGGTTCCCAAAATGTACCTCCCGGACAGAGGGATTGATGAGTAGTGCTGAGCATGGTGCAGCTGGTTTCTACAGGTATTGCCCCAAAGCTAATGTAATTGACCCCCAAAGCTAGGTAAAACCTACCTCTTTCTCAGGGTCTTTGGGTGAGTTATTTAGGTGACTGTGCGTATCTGACCTTTTATCCTGATCCTGTCAGGGAAAGGGGTAAGAATGTCCTTGTTACTGCTTTCCTGCAGGCTTCCCTGAGCTCTGCAGTAGAGGGGGATCTCAGAGAAAGGGCAAGAATACCACAGATGCTGAATGATCTTCTTATCCCCAGGTCAGGACACTGATGTTCCCTCTCTCCACCTCCTCATCCTGTGCAAGTTCGGGCCAGTGAAGAGTAGGTATTTGCCAAGATGACTTCTTATAAGTAGATGAAAAACTGTGCAGTTTGGGAAAACAGACAGATTTTGAAAAGCTTTCAGCAAGGTTTTCAGATGTGTGCATGTTTAGGCATCTGCCAGAAGGCTCAATAAAGGGTCCATATTTACACAGTGTTTTATAAAAATACTACTTCTTTTAATACATTTGAAACGGAGAGTCTGAAATTGATAGGCAGAATTACAAGGCTGCAGGTTTGACAGCTTCAAAAGGGAAGTGAAATACTCCCAGGACTGCTGCTGCAACCCAATGATCTCAGGTCACCCAGAAGACAGCAATAATTAGCCAAACATAACCACTCCTCAAATCCAGAGGAGGACCAGAGCCTCAACAGGAGGAGACCACCTCCCTCGATCACACTGCAAGCACTACTCTTGACCAGACTGCAACCGTCAGCTGCACCAACAGGTTTTTCAGTTCCTTTTACTTTGGACTCAGGAGAACCATATGGGGCTGAGCACAGGGGCTAACATTACACTTCTGGGTTTTGTGGGTTAAAACCCATTTCTCTTTGTGCCATTGCATTTATTGTTATTAAATTGTAACTCTGACTTATAATCTCTTTTGTGTTGGGTTCATTTCTCCCGCTGGTTTACCTTTACACCAGCACAACATCCCTCTGCAGGAAGCTGGGCTGCATGCTGTGCCCCAAGGTCTCCCTAAGGCCGTGGGCCAAGGGCAGAACCCTCTGTAGGAAACTGTGTAAACTCAGTCCTGTTCAAATCTGTGGCTGTCTATACTCTAGGACCAAGAAATACTTTTACACCTTTGCTTCTGAACAAGGTCAAGGTAATGCAATGAGTGACAGCTTCTCCCTCCAAGAGGTGCTACGGAAGAGACCTGTCACTACAGTGTCACATCTTGCAGTTGTGTTCTGTGCATCAGCACAGTGCATCTAAAAAGTCTGCACGAGCAGGATGCCACATGATAGGCAAGTCAGAAGAACTTGTCCCAAATCTTGTCAAAAATCTAGATGTAGCCACTGGACAGGTCCATCCAATGTTTTATAAAGCAGTTGCCAAATGCAGTGTAGGTCTACTCAGACAATACAGAGATGCTGGTGTTTGGGAGAGGGTGTGCTGTGAGGAAATATGATAAAAGTCCATAAGATGTCAACTGCTTGACAACTGTCAGAGGTAGGAGGGTACAGCCAGAGGTAAATCTGCTCTGGAGGTCAGAAAGACCAAGGGTTGGACTTGATGATCTTGGAGGTCTTTTCCAACTCAATTGATTCTATGTTTCTAAGAGCAGGTACAGGTATTTAATTCTGTAACTAGTAGACACAGCTAATAAAGTTGTAGAAGAATGGTCAGAACAGTCTGAGTTGAATGTTGCCTTCCCACAGGCAGTGATGGGTAGGATAATAGGCTTAATGTTGTTCTTGCACAGGCAAAAGGCTTTTGGCTGATTTTAGGATAGACATGGTGGCCTTGCACCTGTTTACAAAAGGTGATAAAGGTGTATTCTAAGAACAGCTGTAGAAATATTCACATGTATGTATGTAGATGCCTGTAATTATGGACATTCAGAAAGTGAAGTGTCTCTCAGAGGAGATCTGAAGTGTTTAGAATTTATTTTGTGTTTAGGGAAGCAATGCAAATTGTGTGGGCTTTTTCCTTTCACAAATAATCAAGTATTACAGCTTATAAATATCCTGGTAAGGAAACCTGCTGGCGAAACGCAAAGACATGCTTTCAGATTAAGCAGAACAGAAGAAAAGTGGGTGAAACCCAAAATGTCTTCCAAATGCCTTCATGTGGATCAGACAGACAGAAAGTTAGTTATTCTTCTGTCTTTTTCTGATGGGAATAGCATCATTTGTTGTCCTTTGTGGGGAAACCTCCAGCCCCTTTGCAGGCAATGTGTTGTCTGTTCTGGGAGAGCACAGCTTGGTTGTTTTAGCTGGAAGCACATCGACAAGCTGGAGCTCTGTTACTCAGATTAGGTGTGTGGCCCAAGGGTCACAGTTTTGCTGGGGGACCATGTGTACAACACTGACAGGCAGCCTGTTTGGTAGCAATACATGGCAGAGGTTTCCTGTGAGGTAATGAGTGAGAGAAAGGGATTCAGTTCTTGATGTCTTCGTTAGCATTTGTTCCATTGCTTTTCTACACATTTCTTTCCCAGCAGTCTATTATCTGTAATAAACTCATTGACTAAGGCTAATGGTGGGTTGAGGGCCAGGAATGTGTTGGGCTACATACCATGCGTCAATGCCAAACAAAACTATGAGAGATCTGCTGTTACAATATATCAGCATTTATCTCTGACTCAAAATTTACCTGCCTGATAAATTCTAACTCACTTCAGACTGGGTTTCAAGCAAAGCAACGATCTCTTCTGAACCTCTTTATATGCCCAGTTTTATTGTAAAGCTATAAAGTGATTTTTTTTTTTTTTTAATGATTTGCCTTTTAATGTCCTCCAGCATTGTGCCTTTGCTCATCCAATAACTTGCAGCCTGGTCTGACATGCTGCAGCCCAGGTCTTTTAATATTGAAAGGTTATACCAGTTAGTGCTTCAGGAGTCAGGAGCCCTGATATAAACTGTGACACTTGCATGACAGAACGTGCTCAGCCCTGGTCAGCAGGTCCTCTGCAGCACTGAACAATGGATTTTCCTTTGCAAACCCTTCAGGCTGTACCTCCAAAAATACTAACTGGAGTGGGAATTTATATACTCTGGGTAACATGCATTCTTTCAACTGAGTCCTGCGCTAACTAAAGCTGCGAGACACTCTCCTCATAAGAACTCAGTAATATTTTCTAATAAAAATAACTTCAGTTTTATCTTGTCGTTATTTCATTACAGGTGCTTGCAGCAAGTATTTTTAGACCATACTCTGCTTTATTTTCATGAGTTTCTTATCAGTTTTAGCTATTACCTCTTGTGTATTTTCTTAAATTATTTCATCGTTCGTAGTTATATGCCCAACACATTTGAATTAATATTGTGAATTCACCTAAAAATTCTTAACCAAACCCTGTGTTTTTATTGTCAGCCTTGTGCACCAGTGTCCAGATTCAGGAACCAAGCGACTTTCAGAGTTGCAGCATGAGTGATAAAACCCCAAACCCCCAGAAGCTTCCAGATGAGTTCCTTTTTTCTGACTACTGGCTCATTAGGAGGGCTGACTTGCTCTAGGGAAAGGACAGATAGAACAGATCATATGGATGGGGAGGAATGGAAACAGGTGCCTGGTCATAGAGGCAAAAACACCCCCTCTCGACCCCTTTCACCTACCAGGATGCCCTTAAAAAACAGGTGTATGGCCCTGGACTCAGAAAGTCTGATGGAGGACAGCCAGGAGAAAGATCTGTCTGTAAGATCTGGTTACCCCCAGCCTACCAGATGGATTACAACTACAGATATGAAGAAAAAGAGAAGGGTTGTTGTAGTCAGTGACTCCCTTTTGAGGGGAACTGAGGGCCCTATGTGTTGGCCAGATCCATCCCACAGGGAGTTTTGCTGCCTTCCCGGGGCCGAAGTGAGGGAAATTACTAAGAGACTTTCTAAGCTAATTCAGCCCTCAGACCCGCTGTTGGTTGTCCTGGAGTGTACAGAGAATTACTTCCTTCATCAACTGGTAAATGATCCTACTAGGAGTGAGGCCCCACTAGACCCACTGTTTACGAACAGAGAGGGGCTGGTGGGAGATGATGTGGTTGGAGGCTGCTTGGGTCATAGCGACCATGAAATAATAGAATTTACAATACTCAGAGATGCAAGGAGAGCCATCATTAAAACCTCTACACTGGACTTCTGGAGGGCAGATTTTTGCCTATTCAGAAGACTAATTCAGAGCATACCCTGGGAAACAACCCTTAAAAACAAGGGGGTCCAGGAGAGATGGACATGTCTGAAGCAGGAAATTTTGAGTGCACAGGAACAGGCTATACCAGTGTGCCAAAAGGCCAGCCGGAGGGGAAGACGGCCAGCTTGGTTAAATAGGGAGATTCTGAAGGAAATCAGGGATAAAAAGAAAGTTTACAGACTGTGGAAAAGAGGGCTGGCTACTTATGAAGAATTTGTGAAGATAGCTAAGTCATGCAGAAAAAAAAATTAGGGAAAGAAAAGTGCAACTTGAAGTTAATTTGGCTAATTCTGATAGGGATAACAAAAAGTCCTTCTATAAATACATTAATGACAAAAGGAGGGGCAAGGAAAACCTCCATTCTCTGTTGGAGGGAAACATAGTTAACAAAGATGAGGAGAAGGCTGAGGTACTTATACCTACTTTGCCTCAGTTTTTACCAGTAAGACAGGTGGCCCTCAAGACAACTGGCCTCTGGAGCTGGTAGACAGAGA
>JAWWEV010000002.1:2180826-2202775 GCA_035583235.1 Hafferia zeledoni
GGGGGGATCTTGCCTGAAGCACAGTGTGAAAAGGAGCAAAGCATGAGTCAAAGAAGTTGAGCAGCCTTAAGATTGCTCCATACTCCACTTCATGTTCTTGCATCTGGGGACACTACACTTATGCTGAACTGTTATCTCTAAAGGGAAACTAATGGGAGCATGAACAGCAGTTCAAATCCCTAGCAAATATAAGGAAACTAAATCAGATTGAGCATGCAAGAAACAATTGTCAAAACTATCCCTGGTGCTAGAGTTATGGAAGATGCCGAGTGCTGTAAAGCCTCCTGCATCAATCCATTTGGGACTAAGGCCATCCTGACTTTTCGAGGAAGGAAGGAAGATCCTCAAGAGACTGATGGCTTATCCTCAGGATCTTCAAAAAACAAAGCTAAAAAAGACCTAAATGAAGGCTGAGTAATTCTGACTGTATACTAAATGATGCTCCTAACCCAGGATTTGGTAAAGAAGTAGATCAACGTATTTTCTGGTTACTGAGGGAACAAGATGTTACATGTTACACTGTCCATGATCATGGCCACTGTGAGAGCAAGCACTCTCAAGTCAAGCAAATCCAGCCAAAAAATTGCTCAACCCTTTGCTATCATTTCTGATTTATAAAAAAGACTATTTTGGGATGCAGCCAAGAACCTCAGTTAAGGGCTTCCTACTCATTAGCTGTCCACAGATCCAGAACCGAGATCAGGGCATAATTTGTAGCCATGACTGTGAGCAAATTGAACTCAATAACTGCAAGAAATGAATTGTTAGTGAAATGTATCCCTTTTTACTGGAGTATCTCAAGACCTATATATATTGTAAGTAGCATTTCTTTTGTGGCCTTTGCCATTGGTTCAAATTTTCTGACAGATGTGGCTTTATGTAAATACTATAATTCAGAAAAGAAATGTTTTCTGGGGAATGCCATGGAAACCAAATACAGGGAGTAAAATGTTGCTTTGTTTTAGCTTGGCAAAATGCCAGCTGTCCATTAGTCTGAGTCTCTCCCCAGGGAAAAGAAGGGAAGAGAGAAAGTAAAACTAGAAGTGAAACTTTAAAATGGCAAGGGTTTTATATTTACACAGAGGAAATAAAATTAAAAACAGAATACAATATAACGCATATATATACAAATGTGAAAAGAAATAACAATAACTGTACTGAGTTGCCCAAACAAATAATACAGATTCCACCCACCTAAACATACAAACCCCCCCAAAAAGACTCTTCCTGAGAAAACTCTCAGCAAGAAAGGAGAAAAACCAATAATAAGATTGCTACTTCCCTAGATAACACAGCCATGGGATGGCAATGAGGCCTAAGCACAAGTGGTGGCAGCACATCCTCCCAGGGCTGGAGCGATAAGCAAAGAGAGGCAGAAACTCCACCTCCCTCTCTTTTTATACTTGCGATGATGTCAGATAATATGAAATATCTCTTTGGTTGCTTAAGTCAGGTGATGCTTGTCCTCTTCTCTCTACCTCACTCTATCTGGACCTGCCAAACTGAGGCCTAGCTGATACTAAGGCCAAAACTACTACAGAGATACAGAAAATAGATGAAAATAGTGGGGGAAGAGCATCCTAAGGTAATCGTACCGTATCCCAAGGAACAGTGATGATAAATTTTAAAAAGATAATAGGGTAGATAAAACAGATTTTGGGAGGCTACTTTGAGATGACATTTTGAAGACCGCCTATAATTGAAAGAAATGTAAGGTAATGGATATGGAAAAGGAGCACCCTGTAGGTGTGAGCAAGCAGGTGCAAAATGAGACCAGCAAATCTCTCCATCACTCCTCAGCTTCTTCCACGTGAAAATCAGTTTTAACATAAGTTGTTTAAAAGGGAATTATGGACAAAATGAATTTAAAATAAAGTCATAAAGACTAGAAAAGCAATGTGAAGGATGGAAAAGAATATAAAAATACATGTGACTCCTGTTGTGTAAAGATCAAGATCCATCATCTAATTACTTACCCTGTTATATAGATGAGGGATGGTACTGCAGATGACTCTCCAAGTTTTAACCTTGTATCTCTGTTCAGAGGTGGCTGCAAGCTGGTAACCATCTCCTGCAGCCAAGTCCATCTATAAGTATATGTGGGATAGATAATCTTTTCTTTTCCCTCTGAACTTGAATAAATTATATGAACTATTACTGGAATTGGAGGGGATTCTCAGAAAAAAAATTAACTTGACTGAACTTCCATGACAGCTACAGCTTTTGTGTCTTGCTTTGTCTTGCATGGCTCTAGATAGTATATGAGTAATGCTTTTTCAGATGGGGATTCACTGAAAGGGCTGATTTTTTTCGCCACAGGAAAGTGAAATACTTTTTTAAGTATTTACATTTAGAAAACAAACAAACAAAATGAAATAAATCAAAGAAAGGCAGGGAGAGCTCTTCAGTTCCCGAGTAGCATTGGTTGTATTTTCTGATCCAACTCAGGGTAAGAGAAACTCAAAATCCAGGAAAGAAAAAATTAGTTTATTCTGTTCAGGATACAGCATGGAAGCAAAGGCAGAGGATATACATGATCCCTGCAGGATAAAGGTCTTGACTCAGTCAACATTTACTCTCTGGATGAAGGAGATGAAATCATCCCAAATGTACACAATGCTTTGTCTTTTCTTTATACTCTTTACCCAAGGTGCAGTCTGAGGGACTTCAACCTGCAATGGTGGCATTAAATTACAGAGTACAAGAGTGTTCCTATGCTTCCTTTCCCAGCAAAGAGCAGTAGGACATTGAGGAGTTCCTTTGATTATATTGCTTGTCCCCGATGGTTGATTGATTATGAACATGGGAAATCACAAGTCCACCAATGACAGCTCAATAAGCAGTTTCATTGATTAAATAGAGAAGAGGCTCAAAATTACCAGTCTTCATGCTTACATGGAATTTTTCTTTTTTTTTTGTTAAATGTGTATCTCAATTATGCTATCCTCCTCTAGAAAAAAATTTAGCTGTGATTGAAAAAAGCAAGGGACTCTTGCTTTTAATTGTCAGTTTGGTTAAGCAAATTTGGCCATAAAGATTTTCTAATATTTCAGTTTTTCATTAAGAAGTGTCAAGTAAAAGATGGTGAAATCCTGAAGAACAAATCCCTGGCTTTGCTGCTGTGTTGCTTGGTTCTGTGAATTGCAGCAAAACAAAGCTTGTGTGTTCCTCTGGTGCTCTTCCCTAGGACCACAACTCATGAGAGCATGATTAGAAGAAAGTAAGTTTTATATGTTTGCCATTAATTGGTGAACCAAATATACTTTTAAGTATGTATTGTTTAGGTATTTCAATGCTTCTCCATCGTACTTGCATGTGCAGAAGCACCTTGATGCTTCTCTATTGCCGTAGCTGACCGGAACGCAGAGCTGAATCCAGCATAATTCCTTGATGGTGTGTTGGTGTGTTGCTCATGTCCAAGTGGAGAGAGCAAATGTTTTCAGAGAGGTTCCTGAGGTTATGTTGATCGCAGGTATTTCAGGCCAGCTTCATGTATTTGCAGCCAGTTTCCCACCTGCTTATCCTAAAGACCCATGTAACACGATGTCTGTAAAGCAGCATAGGTTTTGTCCATCTTCTAATCTATGAATCCATTTGTGCCCAGTCTGCTGCCCTGGAGCTTAAATAAAGAGTAGGTTGTATAACTGTACTACAGAGATAAAAAGTATTTTAGCAAAGGCTAAAGTTTTCTCAAGAGCTATGGAATCATGTGTTTAGTCATGTCAAATCTCAGTGAAATTCTGAATACTCACACATGCCTGCCAGTGCACCCACCAAACCTCTGTTTGAGTATTTCCCATGTTTTCTGCTCTGCCCTGGCCCATCTACCCATGTCTGCACTTGCCTGAATTTCAGTGTGTTATTCCAAGAAGTCTCTAGGCTTTACCCATAGGGAATGTTCCCAGAACAGGCTGAAATATTTTGGAATATGTACTGAGAAATTTGAATTAGAATGAACCAGACCAGGCAATAGAAATGACTTACAGAAAGTGGCTGCCTGCTGTCTATGCTGAGATCACTCAAAGAGTAAATTTAGAAGTAATGGGGTAGTAGGAAAATATATTCAGAATTAATGTGTTCATATAAATATTGTGCAGTAAATTATTTGCCAAACAGCATTCATTACTTTGCAGTAGAGATCAAATAACTTGTGAATAAGTTATTCAACAATTAATGTAAAATGTAGTGGCTAAATCATTCACAGAGACTAATTCAACCAGTTTTAATTCAGTTCCACTTTGAAAGTGTTTCTGGGTACATGTCTCTTTCTGGTTGATTCCTTCCTGCAGGAGCAAGGTGTGATGTTGGGCGTTTGCTGTCAGCAAACTTTATTTTCCCTCCAAACCCTATTCAAATCAGCCTGCTAGTGCTGCTTATGAGTGGAGAGGCAATCTCAATCTCCTCTTCCTTTTTAAAAAAACACTTTTGCCTATCCATTTTGCCAAAGAGCCTGGTCTGCAAGTTCAGGAATGTTTGGGATCCAGAATCCTGGTGAATTTATGGCCTATGTCGAGGTGCTAGGGGCATTTGTTGAGAGCTGCTTCCAGTGCAAGTGGGGCAAGGTGAGGTATATCAAAAATACCCA
This sequence comes from Hafferia zeledoni, assembly GCA_035583235.1. NCBI lineage: Eukaryota > Metazoa > Chordata > Aves > Passeriformes > Thamnophilidae > Hafferia > Hafferia zeledoni. The sequence continues at coordinate 2,185,412 of JAWWEV010000002.1, forward strand.
GACTTCCAGGAGCTGAATCTGTGGTGTTTATTTAGAACTACTTTTGGGAGATGGGGTTTAACATGATCTTTAACAGAGTAGAAATCTTACTTGAAGTGAATGACACTTTTTTTCTCTATTTCTAGGACATACTATTTTAAGATAGCTGTTGTCTGTTAATATTCCTTACTTTATTTATGTTTTCTGTCATATATCATAACCAGAATTTGGAACAGTACCTTGTTCCATTGACACAATTTCTTACTCTTACTGAACCAGAATCCCCAAATTTCTAGTATTCATTTACACCTTCGTTCCATGGTGCTAAAGTGTAATGAATACATGGATGCCTCAGTCGCAGACCCAGATGCCTTGCAAAGTAATAATGAAAATTAACTAGCCCAGGTACAAAATGTACTCTTACCCTTGCCATGATCATATTGGTATTAATCAGAGGGAAAATAAGCTGACTCACAAAGAGTATGAAAGAAATTATTCAATTCCAGTGTGTGCACCAGAAAACTGTGTTCTATGCTCTCCACAGAGTTGCAACAGATACTGCTGCCCAGGTCCTGCCTGCATGTGGCTGCAAAGATCTTGGAGTGAAGCTGTTTGACAGGCAGCTCTGGGCATGGGTTCTCAGTCCACAGTGGGGCTGGACACTGACACCAGCACAGGACATGATGCTTTGCTCTATGTTTTTATGTGAAGTTTAGCAACAAGTTCTGCATGAAAACAGTATGTTCGGCTTTGTTGCATTTCATACAGCATCTTTCCATGGTCTCCCAGAACTAAATTTTTTTTTTGTGGTTGGTTGTGGGAGTCACTGCTGATGTCTCTGGTCTTACAGTAATGAAATACCAAGATCATATTCCTGAAAGAAAAGATGTTGGGTTTGACAAAGCTCAGGCACAAAGGTGGGTTACTGCAGCTCAGTGAATGATCCTGCATTAGCTGAACAACGTGTGCCTTTGCCCAAAACATGAGACAAAGCCACGTTAGAGAAAGTCACTGGAATTTAGGTTAAACCAGGTACCCTCTGCCTGTCATGCATTGAGAGTGTGCCTGGCAGCTGCCTGCCCAGTGATCAGGAGGTGGCAGTGTTTCTGTGCTGTGGGCCTGTTCCTATTGCTAGCTTTTCATTCACCGTGCTGACAGAAGTGTGTTCTGACTACACAGAAATACACTTTTTATAATCACCTGTAAGAATATTACAACAGGCGATTAATAATCTGACAGCAAGGTAACTATTTTTAATGGCTTTAAATGAATGCTTTATTTCATCTTTGAACCAATCCTTACTGTAATCCCATTACCTGCAGTAAAACTTTGGGTAGGTGAACATGTGCTTGCTGGCTTTGCTCTGCCTTGGTGAGACCTGTGCTAGAAGGGAACAATGGATCCAGTACCACTACAAAAACTTTGGAGTAGAATTGACCTGTTTGAAAATGTATGTGTGAGAGCAGCTTACTTATAAAACATCTTAATTAGACACAAAGGAATATCTGTTTGGAGAGAGAATTTTATGAGTCTGAGGATACAAACCTGGGTTTTAAGGGGAGACACCGAGATGTGCATGGCATACTCCAATACTGATTTTCCTGTTACACAACATAAAATTTCATCCAGATCCTGCTGCATTGAGTTTAAATAGTTCACAAGGTAAACTTGAGCATTCCTATCAGTTTTTGTGAGCTTTAGATGAGATTTTGCAAAGCTGATAAATTCTCATTGGTACATAAGCATCTTTGGTAAGATTTATTCTGATAGTCTGATCACAGGTACAGGCTTCCTTACTTCTGGATTTCACCTAATACAGTTTTCATTTAAGAATCTAAAATTTGCTGGTACTAAAGCCCAGGGGAAAATGGTGACTTAGATGGAGCTTTTGAAAAATAATAAACAAAGTCATTCCTTGCCTTATAGAGAAGGCTGTTTAGCTTTCAGCTAAAACTATGGCACTTAAGCAAGATGCTGAGTGATACACTAGCTTGTTTTTTCCTGTGGTGTGTGCCAAACACACAATGCGTGTATCTGAAAGGGGGTTATTAGAATACTTTGAATGATCATTGGTAAATGTTACATTGTACATGCCTTAGGTCCAGACTGTGACATACTGCAGCTGTCTGTTATTCAGGCAAGGAATATGAGTGATTCACAAGATTGATAGAAGTGGAGTAAGTAATTATTTTATCTTGATAATTTTCTCCCTGAAGCAAAGTATCTCACATATGGTGACAGCTGTGCAAAATAGTGTGATGGCCAGTAAGAATAGAGGGAGCTCAGAAAAGACCACTAAAGCAGATTTGATTTGATATAAAGGATGGGGCCTATATCTCTGTTATTTTAATTTTTTTAAAATTTATTTCTTTCCCCTTTCCTTGGCTTTCTCTCTGGCTATGTACGGAACTGCTAATTAGGAAAGGTATCTGGTCCAGTATGTTAATACATCTGCTTTGATAATTCTAAGAGATGTTTCAATTAGGAAGACAATGCAAAGACTTAAAAGAATGTAGTTACTCATGTAATTTGAAAATGCAGAAAACAATCTTGAGGGGCAATAGCCTGAGGAACAAATGCACTTTATTTCTCTGGGAAAATTTAGCCAGATGTAGCTTATATGTAGGTTTCTGATGGTGATTTACTATAAAATGCCCATGTGATTCAGTTTCAGTTGGCTGTTGTCTAGACAGAAGAGCCCTAAAAGGCACTTAGTATGTTTTCAACTGCTGCTGTTTGGGACCTTTTCACTTTTTAAACAATTTATATTAAGAGACAGTCCCATGATCCTGTAGATGTGGGATCTAAGCCTCCAGTTTGCTGTAGGAGAGCTCTCTTGTACTGCTGAACATCAGTAAGATTCATTGCCAGAAGCTGAATCTTGCCATAGAGGCATTGCAGTGCCAAGTTTGGCCAAACGAGCCCCCCAGGGACTGGCTGGTATCATAAAAAGAAGACAATCTCTGTGCTGGTCCAAGCATAAGTGGCCAGAAGCTCCTTGTTTGTATGACTGTGATCCCCTCAAAAGTGCTGCCAAGACTTAGTATGTAGGAGAAAGCCTGACCTATGAGAAATGGAAAAAGTATTACAAGAGATGGTTTTATGAAGATGGTGAAGAACCTGAGACACAACAATCGCTCAAGGATGCCAAGCTCATTACGCTTAATGTTTTGGATGTTTGAATAAGGATTTTTTGATTTCTATTGTATTGTTTTTTGTTTTACAGTTCACTGGTTGTGGCCTCCTCTCCTTCCTTTTCAAAATGGATTCCCACAGTTATTTTCCCTTAGTCATGTTCTCCTCTCCATAAGCCCCCAGGTTATTTCCCCGCCATTGCCCAGAATCTGGTTCCCCTATGGGTTGTTTGATGGTTGTCCCACTATTGGTTGTTCATCTCCCTGAATACTCACTTCTCTCCTGCTCTTACCCAATCCCCTTTATGTCACTTCCCAGTTTCTAGATCCTTTTCTACCTGACCATATAAAAGTCTGATTCTCCAGAATAAATTGCTATATCGCCACCCATCCCTCGGAGTGAGTGTGTGCTTTGGAGATGAACCCCATTCAGTCGGCAACTGTCAACAGTGTTCTTGAAAAGAAGATTTAATGTAACTTAGAATTGACTTCAGTATGTGTTTCTATTTTCTTTTTCTTTGCTTCTCTTTGTCATTTCCTTCTTAAGACATCAATTTTTCCTTCTTTCTTTCTTTCTTTCTTTCTTCTCCTGTCCCCCACTCTCCTGAGGCCTAATTACAGGTCATCAGCCCAGTGCTTTGTGAGGCTGTAAATTTGCAATTCTGCCTTTATTCTATAAAAAGTTGCTCATATGACATCTAAAGATGATTAGAAACTCAGAGTTTATTTTGTACAGAGAAAGAAATGAAAATGGCCCTGGCCTTTAATGTTACCTTAGTCTATCTACCTTCTTGTCTTTGGTCACACAACTTTGTGGATTGGGGTGAAAGCCAACCTTACTGGAGAGAAAGCAACGTTTCTCAGTAAATCCACTTGCAAGAAAGCTCAAAAGCAATTACAGTATGTAAACAAGAAAGGATGTTGTAGATCTTGTCCCTTTTTTCAACTGGGTACTAAATGCAAAGCTAATGCGATTATTTGGTTTCATAGTCCCAAATCCTACTGTGTGTTATCTTTGCCAAATGACTTTAATGTAATCTTTACTGTGCATAAATACACGTTAAGAAAAAATGATGCAATGGAAGCAAAAGAGCAAGCTTCTAAAGCAAAGCATTACCATGTGAATATCAGGATACAAGGTTTGTCATTTGTTGTGGTTTGTTCTGTTCTTTTTTTTTTTTTTAATCCTCTGAAAGGTAAGCCCATTGGCTTGGATACTGCAGGAATTCATGATGTTCTTTCTTCAGAGCACAGATTCCTAAAAATCTAATGTGGTATGGAAGCTGAACAAATACTTTTTCTTTCAAGGAATGAAGAAAACTTTGAATGGTTGATTTTCACAGGAACTGCATTTGTTTTCCTGGTTTCCATCAGATACAAATAAACTGGAGTAGATTGGAGGGATTCATGCTGTGGAGCTTCATCTCTATTTTCTTGTATATGTTTGTTCTTTCAAGTCTTGTCAACATAGCCAAGACCATAAAGGCTAATACCCCATGATGAAACACATGCCTTGTTTTAGAAGGCATGCTGAAAAGTTTCATCCGAGCTTGTCTTAAGGGCAGTTCTTAGCAATCATCAGTAGAGAAGGAAATGTAAAGACCTGTGTAAAAAGTGTAATTATTCTTCATTTTATTTCAGATGCCATCCACTGGGGATATTGTCCCTCATTTCACATCCCAGATGGTGCTGTGGCTTCTGTCCTGAAGTTTTGAGCCTCTTTAGCACTCCTTGTAGCCATTTCCGGAGGAAATAAATTACATCCTTTGCAATCTAAGGTACAAGAGGAAATCAACTAGACAATTTTTCATTTCTGCATTTTAGGGAAAAAAGAATTTCAAAAAGTGGTTAGAAACAGATTCCAAGCTGTCTCTCAGGTGCATGAACAATTGCCACTCTGCTGCATCCAGCTTGTGCCTGTGACCTGTACTGTAATGCAGTGGGCATGCAACCGCTTCTTCAAAATGTGTTCATAAATCAGCCTGCCATCACCTTACTTGTTTGAGGCCCTGGGGGTGCACTGAGGGCATGAGAACATCTACTTTCATGTGAAAGTTGAGGGAATGGTGCCTTAGATTATGTCTTGCATTTTTGATTGTGAATTTGCTTCTGTTTGCGGAATATATTAAGGTTTAAAGGCTTGCAAAAACGTCCTCTCTTCCAGATTTGGTTGCAGAGTCATTGCTCATTACCTGGTGGTATGGAGTTTGCTGTACAGAGTAGCAGTAATGCTATCAATAATATCTAGTGTAGTTAGCATTTGAACATATGAGCTCTGGAATCAGGCCACACAAGTCCAATTTTGTGTTTTGGAAATGATGAACAGGAAAATTGCACATGCATCAAACAATGCCACCTTAGGCTTGGGCAATTTTGTAATTACAACATGATGAACATCTGCTGTAGAAATGGATTGGGGGGTGCAGATTCATCTTCTACCTTCACAGTTAGGAAAAAACTTGAGTGTCTAGGAAGGGCATCTCCATGCCTGTGCAGCACTCATACCATTCATAGCTGTGCTGTGCAATTGCATTTCCATTCAGCTCCATCTGACATTTAGACATTTTGCAATAGGAAATTCCATAAGGCGTCCACGTGCTGTTTAAAGTGGCATCTTTCATTTATTTGACACTGGCTTGCTGATAATTTCATTGCTTGAACTCCTCATATTATGAATCAGTAGAAAAATGAGAGATGGATCATTTTCTTATTATGCCCTTCCTAATCATAAATACTCTAATAAAATTGCTTCTAACTGTACTACAAAGTGAGAATGCAGATTTAATAGTGTTTTACAAAAAACAAAAAAGGCTAGGTCTTTTTTATTTTAGATCCTTTATGATGGTTACAGATCAGGAGAAAGGATTTTTGATGTAATGTTTCTTAACTTAATTGTTGCTGGAAGAGTGTTAGTGAGAACACTGTGGGTAAAGTAACTATTCAGTCAAAATGTTATTTTATCAAAGCTGGAGGATTTTGCAGACGCATATTTATTCTAGGATTCTCTTGGGTCTCCAGAAGAAAGCAGTGTTTTATACACTGACTTCCATTGCAAAGAACTTGTGTTCAAATCCTTTTTTTCAGTTGAAAGGAAAACAAGAAAAGAAAGCATGCTTTATAACTTGCAGTTCTGGATTTTGCACATTGCAGATCTTCATACAGGTTCTTTTAGAAAAATATGCAAATGTATCTCTTCTTCATTTGGCAGGAAGGCAAATTTTGGCCTCTTGGCTTTTATAATTGAAATAATAGTTTTTGCCTTCTGCTCAGAGTAATTCATATTCTCTGACTTTGCTGGTAAAGTCTGGAAAACACGGGAATATTTGCACCACATTCCTTGTACCTGGCAGGGGTGAGGTTTGGTGACGGTTCAGCCAATTGTTTAGTAAAGATTTGCATTAGTATTTGTCTTAAGGTATGAGTGGTATGAGTCAGTGATGCTACAACTGCCACATAAAGGGGTGCCTTTTTTCAGAGGAACCTGAGTTGTAAAGCAGGTAGTAGAAAGTGCATTGGAAGAGGAAAATTCTCTCATGAGTTTATAGAGGGAAAACAAACATGGAGATCTAAAATGGTCACATTGATCTTGAAAGGGGCCTGCAGTAGAGTTAGAGCTGCAGGTCTAAGTTTGCCCAAGGCTCAGAGGAGTCCTTCAGCCTCTCCTGAAGCCCAGGTAGTTCCTCTGCCTCCCCTTGTCCCAGAGACAGTCAGAAGATGCCTTGCAATGAGCCACAGCAGTTTCTGGGTGCAGATGTTGTTCTTTTTATGTTTAATACTTGATTTGCTTATGCCAAATGACATCAATGATGCTGGCTCTCATAAAGGTCTTGATAAAATACACCTACTAGATAGTAACTGAGGAGGGTTTGTGGAGCACAAAGGACAAAAGCATCAAGCCCTTATTTCATTAGGTGCTCTGCAAACGAGAAGCTGAGTCTTATCATGATATTTTCAGAGCACAAGTGCAGGACAATAGTGTCTTCCAGCTTTCTTCCTCAGGAGAGAACAAGACAATGTAATGTAGTGATCCAAAACTATGAAATGAAAAAGTCTTAGCTTGCCACCACTTCTTGCACCAATTTCTGGGAGTCTTTTGTAGACCCTTGCCAGGCAATGGAGCTGAATGCAACAGGATATTATCAATATGATAGTAAACTGTGGATATAATGCAAATAATATTTCATATAATAAATGATTGAGTAAAGGTAAAGAATCATCCATGAATCCTTGTCCTTTTGTTACCCGCAGATAATGGTATACTTAGGTTCTTCCGCCAAAACACATTTGGCTATTAGCACCTTTTCTCTCTCACACTGCTTGTTGTGAAATTCTGCCGCCCTGCAGTTAGAGAGGCTGTTAGTGTGGATGCTGAAATTTCACCCCTGATACTTTCAGGGTAACTAAGATCTGCATTTCATTTCCACACAGAGAGCTGAAGGAACTGAGAGCTCAGAGGAAGGCCTGCAACCTTCTTCCCTCCTGTCTTTCTGCAGAGCATAAGAGAAACTGCTCCTTCTCTAAATACCAACTGTTCAGGTTCACTGGCTCTTTGCTTAACAAGAAATAGTCTTGATTTAAGGAATATGGAAACAGCTGGAGTCAGGTTGATTTTTAGACCCTTCTGAATTGTTTTGTAAATGTAATGTAAGTTGCAGTGAGGAATTTACAGCAGTATGAGAATAGACAATTCAAAATGTCAGATTGCAAATTGCCATGTCTGGTAATAAACCCACCCGTCAAGTAACTGGCAATCGCAGCTTACTGGTGTATTTGATTTTCCTGTATGCTGTTTCCTGACTGAATTACAGACAGAGCAAAACTAGTGATTCTTTCTTGGGCTTTAAACATTTCTTTGGAAATTCAGGTGAAAGTGAACCTGAAACTGTAAAGTTAACGGCAATTAGTAAAAAGCAACTCAAAGGAGATGAATTTTTAAGCTATATAGATCAGCACTTAAATCAGGAGTTCTTTAAAACGGGAACTGTTCTTCAAACCTGCTCCTTAGAGTGGTTATATGCATAAGAAACAGCAGCCTACAAAATTTTCCTTTAAATATTTGGTATGCCATGTGTTGAGTATTATCCTTACTGAACATTTTGAGCATACACATATGGTGTGATGTCTGATGGGCTTTATTCTTTTAGCTCAGCCATCTGATCTGAAGAGGGAAGCAAGATTAGAGCCATAAAACTGTACCCTCTGATTCACCTTCCTGTTCTATTTATGATTTTTGCAACCAGGATGAATAAACTCTGTATTCAGCATTCAAATGGGTGGGTGTGGAGTTAGCTGATTTCTCTGCACATGTCCTCAGAACAGAACAGTAAATCTGGCTATTTCTGAAACACTGTACTGCAGTACTGTAATTATAATTATTTTGGCATGTTTGTGTTTAAATATGGTATGTAAGAGGAATGAGACAGAAAGGCATTCTTGGAGTGCTATCTCTGAAGGTCATGCATAAGTTTGTTAGACATCAGTTGAATCAACACACTGAAAAGATACTGGGGTGTCAGGTGTCTGCACTGGTAATTATCCAAAATGTGTACTGCCTTTTCTTCCTCTTATCAGCACACATAGAAAATTGAAACAAGGAGAATTTGCAATGAGATATGTTTTTAACAAACAATGGTATCTCCCCAAATGCTTGACTTTCAGAAAGTGCATACCTGCCATGCTGTTTTAATGGCTGCTGAAGTACAAGCCACCTAAACTCCAAAAACATACACTTTGTCCCTGAAATTTTGTGTCCTAATTTAGTGTCCTAAAATATATTTGATCTACAACTTACCCAGTAAGGCAGGCATCTGTTTGGCAGTTTATTCTGACTTTATTTTAATTTAATTATTTTCCTCAATTTATTTTTGCAATTATTCAGGCAGGCTCAAACAGGTTTAGCATCTCTTCCTTGCAAGGACAACAGGTGCAGAACCTGTTTCAAGCTGTGAGTTATAATAGCTGTACTTTGGGTGCCAGAGGCTACTGGAGGTCTGCAACATGTTGTGTTGTCCTCTCTGTGACTGGTGATTCTTACAGTTTACATTACCTAGTGGGGAATCTTATAGTGCAGATTAGTAAATGGTGTAGTCCCTGATATGCTCATCTCTATATTCTTACAAACAATTTGTTTTAGTACATTCTTATACTGGAGATGTTTTTAGAAAATTGCATGACTTCAAGAGTCTTATTAATTATAGCCTCCAACTACCTTTGCCATAGTTGGTGATAGTTTCTAGATTTCTTCAGATTTTCATTAATATGTAAAATATGGAGGATCATGAGCAAAATAAAGTGATGGACAATTACTGAGGCTGAAGACCACATCAGAAGGCAAACAGAGAAGTAGGAGAAGGCAAGGGGAGGTGCTTACTGAATGTGCCCAGAGCCGAGCGAGTGATCACTGAGAGAATATGAACAAGAGCTAATTAGTAGAAGACAGACTCGTGGTAACTGTTGGTAAGTGCTAGTACACTTGTTATAAACTGATAAAGCCAAGTACCCTGTAGCTCATAAACTGAAAATGAAACTCAGTTCTGTATAAATAGAAGCTTGAAATAAATAGTAAATAATTCTCGCTGTACCATGCAGAGAGAGTCCATGTCCAGCAATTCATTACAGTAAAATCTTTCCCCATAGTCATATCTTTGTAGGAGCAAGAAGAAAATATTTGTTTTCTTTTTTCCTTTGCATCCAATTTGGCAAGGAATCTCAATGCTTAGCTGTGTTTTAGATAAACTGGTCTTCCCCACCAAAGCTGAGGCAGGTGCTGCAGTGCTGTTAACTCCTCTTGTGCATACGAGGCAACTGAGTGAGGAGATCCCAGTTCTCTGAGCAATAAGCTGGGTGTCAGCCCTATTCAGGTGCCCTCTAAAAAGATGTTCACTTGAGCAGATGAAACGTCAAGAATGTGGCAATCATGGAAAATAGGGGTTGGGGGAATTTACCAGATCATATCTCATATAATGGTTAATTACAGTATACCCACAGCCTAATAAAGAACCAGATTGAACAGAACTGGGAGATATACCAGTTCAGTGCTGTGCCAGAAAAGAGCCTGGCATTTCAAATCCAATTTTGGTCATTCTTTTCCACTTGACAAAGCACATGTACACATTTACATAACCTTTTGTTGTTGTAGGATGTTACACGCTTTGGTACATTCCTATCTGCTCTTCAGTACCAAGTGTTTCTCGTGGTAGGATGTATAACACGATTGTTTTAGCACAGCTGTATTGTTCCAAAAATGATAAATGGGATTTTTTCCAGGAGTATTATAAAGGCATTTACATAGAATTACATTACTGAAGCTCAAAAATTGAACAAAAGTATTTGGATATTTCTCAAATATTCAGTATTCTAATATATCCCCTTCCCCAATCTCCTTTCAATTGTTACTTGTCCCAGCCATCCCTCTTGTTAGAATTTACAAAAAAAAATAGATTTTTCCCTATTCATGATAAAGCCTATAATCCAAGTCACCTGAGGAAGGCCTGTGAAATCACATAAGCTCCAGATATCTGAAGGTGCTTCAGGTTTTACTGAGAATGCAAATGCTCTGGTGAAGCTGGTTTAGATGTTCGTAACAAGAGATTAATTCAATTAGCTGGGAAACACTGCCACGGTTGGTGTGTTTGTGACAAGCCATACTACCCTTTCTTAGGGGAAATGTTAGGAAAGTGATTCTTGTAGGAAGTTCCTCCAGTAAAGGCGCCTAGTCCACCTTGTTTACTAGCCTAACGTGACAGATGTGCTATTGTACAGGTTCATGGAACACTTTTAGTTAGGAAGTCACTGGGCTAGTGGGAAAATAAAGGTTAGGAAATGGCCACTCTATCAGAAATGACCATGGAGAATATCCTAACTCGAAAAGGGTGCTTTACCAGGGGACTGTCCTCAGAGCCACAAAGATGTGCCTGGCAGATTCACTACTAAGGTGTACGGAGTAATATTAACTGCACATTGACAGGTAGAGTTGCTGGAGATTCAAGCTGGTGTGGATGCATGATAAAACAGATGATTTCCTTAAGCTGTTTTATCAGTAAGGTCATAAAGAATGAAATCACTTTTTCTCTTTTGTGTGACTCCATTTAATCAAGCTGAGAAACAATACCAGGCCTTATTGTTGTAAAAAAATGGACTTTCTTTGCTCTCTGCATGTACACTTCCTATTCTACAAATCAATAAGAGCCTGCAATATTTATGTGGCATCCTGAAATCGTCTATACAAAACTCACTCCATCAACAAACATATGAAAGTTCCCTCCACCTTCCGTTCATTAGAGCCTTGAGATGGGAAATGTCAGCAAAAGACTGCTCAGCTGAAACATGACCTGCAGTTTTTCTTCAACGAAAGAGACACTGTTGCAAAGTTGTTGCAAAGTACTGATACCCTCAGAAATGTGCAGTTAAAGAGCATTTTTATTTACTTTACATCAATCTCTGTGGCCACAAATGAAGTAATCATTTACAAATTACTATAACAGAAAAAATTAGCTCCTGCAGCAATTTTCACCTCTAAGAATTGAGGAAGACCTGTGTTACTCTCCACTGGAGTATCTCTAAGAAGGAAATTGGGATGTTTCTTTATTTGGATTTTATTACTATAGACCTAGATTTACTCAAACTTTGCCATATACTCTTGTAAGGTTCATGTTTTGGTCACCTTCTCTGCCTATTACCTGACTCCTTCTTTAATTGTGCAAATTAATATTAACTAATGTTCATTCTACTTTTTATTGAGACATTCCCAGAAAAGAGAGAATTTCTCAAAAGCAGAAACCCCTTCACATCCTCAAATTCTGCACTTAACTTAGCCCGTTAGTTCTAATATTGCAAAATGGTTTTAGACCTAGATCAGATTCAGCAATTAGCAAGTGAAATACAGCTATTGCAGAAGAGAGGTGTAATATTTCTCACTGTTCTTTTGCATATGCTGTGGCATTTCAATTAAACACGATGATGTTCTTTCATACCTGATGAACAGACTATTTTTAGATAAAGAATCTGGCACAGCCCACTAATGAAGTTTATGCCTTGCTAGCCATGGACCCTTTTTATTTTTTTTTCACTTTGTTTAAAAGCCAAATAAGTAAATATTGCTGGGCTCTTTCCTTTTTAATCTGAAGATCAAATCATTCCCATGAGGAGCTTCTGCCTTTTCTTGCACAACTGTACAGCTATACTCCTCCATAACAAAGTGGTTAATAAATACTAAGTGCTTTAAATTCTGGGTGCAAGGTATGAAATATTCAAAAGCTGGCTGGAGACTTTCTTAAAATCAGGCCCCCTATTACAATCTCAGGTCCTGCTAGCTGGCTGCACAAAATTCCTGGCCAAACACCATTACTTGACAGTGGTATTTTAAAGCAAGATATTTTAATAGGAAGGATGATCTCTTCTGGAAATATTGCCATGGGTTTGAGTTTACCCATGGGCCTGTAAAGCTGTAGGGGAGCTCAAATGCATCTCCTCTCATTCTGCCTCCTTGTTGCCTGACGCAGATGAAGAGATGATGACCCAGGGTCTGGTCAGAAGTCAGTGGCTGTTAGTGGCACCACATAGGGTTGGGTACTGGGACAGGAAAGCTGAAGGGATCCTGCAGAAACTGAGTGGTGAAGAGCTTGGATAAACACAGCATTTTTTTTCTCATTTCACTATATTTATACAGATAAACTTTCCTGCTTGTTTATTTACTGCTCTGTTGCTGTTCTTCTGCCATCGCAGAAGCTTAAGGAAGTAAACTACAAATTGTCACTCAGCAATAAGTGGCCACAAACAAAACTCACTTCTGAAACCGGAGCATCCTGGGGTCAGAACATGTCCATGGCAGTCACTCTCAGTTTTGGCATCAACTTATGAGGCATCTGGCAGTGACTTCAGTGGAATAAATCTGCTTCTAGCCAGCTGACACTATTCTCTGCAATTCATAAAGACATCTCTTCCAACAAGATTTTCACCTGTACTTCCATGAAAGTCAGCAGAGCTGTGCTGATTTATGCCAGCTGAGTATCTGACCTTTGTAGTCCAGCCTTCTGAATTCCCTGGCAGCAGTTTAATTTTGAGGGGATACTCTGCAGCTGCAAAAGATGAGGCACATTGCTTATGCTGTTCTAAGCTTTCCAGGGAGAAGTCCTTAATGTCAAATAATGAGGCAGCCTATCACTGATGATGCGTTTTCCTAGTCTCCTTCTATATCAGTGAAGAGGAAGTATGGCTCTTAGGAAGAGGCTTCTGCTGTTATGTCTGTGACAGTTAATGATTCTTCAGCCAGGATATGTTAAGATGAACAGCTTTTAATTTGGCAAATTAGTAATTTAAAATAGATGTTTTCATAGATAAGTGGACTCATTCACTGTGAGTCACTGCCTGAAAAGCCACACAGAGCTGGCCTCTCTTGGTACTCCATGTGAATCTGAAGCAACACTTCATCAACATCAGTAAACTTAATTTAAATAAGGTAAATCCATTGTGAATGACTCTGGACTCAAGTGTCATGTTTTCAGACATCTGCAGTGGTTTTATACCCCACTGGAAGCTGTTGAGAGACTGGCACTGGGTAGTTTTAATGGCCCACAGGAAAGTGCCTCTAAAAAAATGATAGAGTGGCACTACTCATTAGCTGCAGGCTCTGAAGGTGAAATAGATAAACTTACAGCAAAAAAAGAAAGCAGGTCTGTGAGTCATGTGCAGGACATATCTGTGCCATGCAACTTAGGGTGAGAAAGCACCCACTAAATTGCCTGTCTGCATATCCACTGTGGGGCTGCTGTGTCTGCCCTGTGCTACTTCCTGGCACCATGGCACAAATTGCTTGTTGGCGCAGGGGAAGTAACATTTAGATCTTACATGGTTTGACTTTTAAAGGCAGCTGAGTGATGCTGAATCACAAGATATGATCTCAAGGAGATGATGTGATTTAGGAGCCATGCATAATTTTTTGTGTTTCCTCTAGGCTATATTGTTAGTCTCCACCACCTCAGAGACCACCACCAGCTGCAGTGGATGGGTTAAGTTTTGCATGTCAAGGGTTTCGGTCTGGAGAGTGTTCTGTTGTGTGGCTAGGATTAGTGACCCCTAACATCTGTGGGGATATTTCAGGCTTATTAAATCTATAACTTTCATTTCCAGTTTTCACATGATGTTCATGCACAGGTACTCTATACTGAGTAGGGACATCGCCCTGCCCTAGGCTCATGCCTAGGGTATCAATGGATTTTCTACTGAAGTGCAAGGACCCAGCTTACTAACAGGAATGGGAAGAAAGTGAGAAAAGTAGCTGATTATCCAAAGAAGAGGATGCAAACTTCAAAAATTTGGGTATGTGTGCAAAAACATCCACTGTCAGCTTCTCCCTGCATAGTTTCATAGCTCCTGCTGCTTGGCCAAATGGCAAGTTGATTAGTAGCCCAAACAGCTCTGATGATTTTTGTTGAGAGTTATGACTTTTTCTAGGGAAGCAGTGATGTGGATTTGTGTTCCTTTTTTCCTACTTTTGCTGGGTACATCAGCAGAAAGCTGGTAGCAAAGCAAAGCACATGCATATGTCTTCTATGCTAGCTAGAATGAGTTGCACCTTGGAATACACTTTGGTTTCTTGTTTTCAAGTGAAGAGGTATGGAAAAACCTGGTGGCGTTAAGTTTTGTTGATTTTAAATTTAACCTTTATTCATTTTTGTAAATGATGCCCAATTATGCGTGGAGGAACATAGCCTGGTTCGCCCTAGCCTGCTGGTTTTGACAGTTCTGTTGTAAATCAAACCACCTTCCCTCCTAGCTAATGTCTACAAGTTGAGGATCTGGCATGTGCTAGTATCACTTGTTGATTCTTCTGTGATTTTCAGATGCTGCAAAAATCAAAAGCTTTCTGATGGGGCCACATAAAGCAGACCTTTTTAGAAATATTGCTGCATGGAAATGATAGGTAGCAAAGTTCTTTCCCACCCCTTGTCTTGCTGAACTAAGAAATTCCCCCGTTGGAGTTGACTGATGGACTGGGCTGACACTAGTTTATTGTTGTTATGCTGTGGTCAGCAGAAGCCTCAGACTTTCTGAAGAATTAGGTGTTGCTCTATACTTCTCTACACTGGATGCAGTATGTACTGGTGATGAGACTGTTTAACCCTTAGCCCTGCTGAGTTAATGACAGGGGCCTGTACAGTAAGGTTTGCACGTTATCTCTCTGTTACTGACTGTGCTTTGGAGATTCTCCTTTGGGACCCGGTCATTCATCCAGACAAAAGGTGCAAAGATACAAGTTGTTTTCTCCTCATACTTTCAATTCACAGCCCAAACATTCAACGCATGTGTGCTTGGGTGTCTGGTGATTTCAGCAAGTGATTGACAAGCAGTGAGGCTCAGTTTTAGATCCTGCACCTTATACCAATTTTTCTCTGTTTCTGATTTGAATGCATTATTGGCTTTATTAGAGCTAGTCTTGAAAGTAGATTTACTTATGTGTGTTAGTGTTTGCATGAATTGTCCTGCAGGAGGAGAGGCCTTCCCAAATATTTGATAGGTAGGAATGAGCCCATAAATGTACCTCTAAGTCATTTAGAATCTTGTTATCTTGCTTTAGTGTTAGCACACCTTCAGAAGAGTGAGTTTCCCATGCACTGTGTCTGACAACACTTCATTCTGGATCCAGTTAAATGCAGCTGGGAGGAGCTGGCTGAAAACGTCAGTTTGAAAATTGCATATGCTCCATTCTGTCTGGATATTGCTAACATAAATACGGATGATGTTTACCCCATACTAGCATGATAGGGCTGCATCTGGCATCTGTCATGAGCCATGTTCCTTAATTTTTTCATATTAGGATTTTTTTTTTTTTACCTTTCTTTTATTTTGGTATGCCAAATACTTTAGTATATGTAATTTCTTGTTTAAAAACCTCAAGCACTGGATGATGAAGACATGGTCTTAAGTGATTCTAAAGTGTGGGATACAGCCAAAAGATGGCAGTTGATGGAGAAGATGCTTCTGCTCCTTCTAGGCTAGTGTGTGATTTCTTGGGAGTTATATGTGGTCTTAAATAAAGCAGGTGTTCAGTCCATTTTGATAAGGAAACGTCTGCTTTAGCCTATGAATATAGTTAAATCAATAATCTCAACAAGGCTGTGAGTGGGATAGTTAACCAAATAAGCAGAGGGTTGAATCCTGCAGCTCTGTTTGTGAAATGTGGGTGTTGTCTACCCAGATTTTGGTAAAACCTTTGACACTCTGTCCTACAACATTCTCCTGGAGAAACTGGCTGCTTATGTCTTGGATGGATGCATAGTTTGCTGGGTGAAAAACTGTCTAACCCTAATCCTGCAAAAGGCTTTCAAAACAGAATTAATGGAGATAGATAAAGTAGCCCTTTATTAGAAGCTTCTAGGTGCAAAATATAAGTACACCCATCTGTGTCAGCCAAATGTTACCGTTTTTTAACTTTCAGTAATTAACATATTTGATGACTATACCCAACTCTAACATACAGATAAGACAGAAATGCCAAAAATATGTTTCTCCATTGTTTTCTGCCTATCAATACATCCTACAAAAACCCTCCTGTCATCTTTCTACGAAAACCTTCTCAAGGAAATATTTCCTGCCAAAAAATCCTGCCATTGTCATATCTTTCCGAACATCTGGCCTGGGCTATGTGCCAGATAGCCACGTACAACTTCTTTTGGACACTATAAAGACCTGAAGATGGATTCGAAAATCAGAGGGAACAAAGAGAGAAAGAGAAGACTGGAGAACCTTACATAGGAATCTCTTTTGCTCTCTCCTCTCAATTCGCCTCAACTTTCTTCTACCACCACCTTGCTGGCCTCAAGAAGACCTCTGCTAACTTGGAGAAAGACTGAGACTGCATGCATGAGGTATATCCTTTCACTGTATTTTCTCTTAAAGGCTAAATAATGGCAGCTTTTTGAAGCTGAACCAGAGGCCAGCCTGTTCTGGGACACGGTGTGAGGGGTAAAAACACGCATCCTGCATTGCAAAAAGACTTACAGTCCTGCTGCTAAGAGATAACATCGAATCGTGGCAGAGACAGAGAGAGACACAAAGAAAGGAAAAAGACAGAATCTGCTTTTCCCCCCCCTCCCCTCACTCACACCGATACAGCAAGAAGGGTAGGTGTTTCTTGGTGGCAAGTTTTCTCTGCTTCTAAAAAATAATCTTAAGCCTTGTGCTGGTTTAAAGGTAAACCAGCAGGAGAAATGAACTCAACACGAGAGAGATTATAAATCAGAGCTACAATTTA
>JAWWEV010000002.1:2202875-2240669 GCA_035583235.1 Hafferia zeledoni
TTGTTCATGGGAAATGAATAGAGAGGGTAGAATACACAGCCTTGATCACCCCCACACAGTGCCAACTGGTCCCACCTACTAAACTAGGACAAGCCTTTTTCTATTTTTCTTATTTTTCCTCTTTTTCTTTTGCATCTCTCTAGAAATCAATTAAGAAAATCAGGTTTTGGTATTTACAGATAACTTGTGTGAGTTTTAATTTTGCTCAAGGGAATATTTGAACCAGTAGTTTAATCTGCAACAACATTAAGCAGATTTGAATGTTACACCAACCCATGATACCATTTCCCTTTGGTGCCCAACCTCAGAACTTCTCCAAGAGCTCTGAGCTTGCTCTCCTGTTTGGACTACAGGCTATCTTAATGTCTCAGTTGGAGTTCTTGCAGGTGTTCTTCAAAACAGCATGTCCTTGATAATCTATGCCTAATAGAATTTCAGGAATATGTGAGAAAATGTTCAGCAACTTCCAAATGCCACTTAATATGTAAGAGACTTAGGAAAACTTCTTCAGCTTATTTAACTCTATAAAAATCTATGAAATATACATTAAAATTTTTAGGCATCAGAGCTCTGTAGTTTTGTTATTTTTTCCCCCATTCCACATTACTTATTTATTCTTTGGGTTTTTTCTTTTTTTTTTTTTTTCAGTTGTTTTAATCATATTTTGTAAAAATACAGAAAGAGCCATCAGAAAACATTAACTTCATATCGCTCACCTTACTGAACCTGAAAACTGAATTCTCTCTGTCATGTTTGCTGGCTGTTCATGGACGTCTGTGGTGTGAGGGCTTAGACACCAACACACTGAAATTTGTAATGAACAGCCTCTCTTTATGAATGGCTTGGATGTTTTTTTCTCACCAAAAGGCTTGAGTCATCCATGTTTCGTGCTCTTCTTGGGGCTCAATGGGCTGGAGTGACTTCATGCAGCATATATTCTTTGTTGCTGGACAGATAATAAAATATGAGGACTGGTAAACAAGACTGTGGCTGGTTCTCAGTCATGAAGAAAAACAATCCCTAGTTCCATGTTAGATTTCTTCTGGGATAGGGAGTATATGCCCAAGCTTAAGCTTAACCTCAGCATGTATTGCTTAATCCCCAGAGATTGTAAACAAAGAATCACCTCTGTGCTCTCTGTTGATACAGAGGAAGAGGTGGTACAATGCAGGAGTCATGGACCTCTGCTTGGAGAGAGGCATGGCACAGACTGTTCCTGCCCAAAATACTGTAGCTCCTCTCAGATCCCATAGAAACATCACAAGTCTGATATCACTGTACAGGGAGGTACACAGTATGTCTGCCTGGGTCTGATTCCCACAGATTGTGATGTAAAGGTTTCCAGCAGCCTCGATGGGTGCTTTCAAAGCTTAGCAGCCTTTCTAAAAAAGTTAGCAGCTTTTATATTTTTTTTCTTTCCTGTTTTGGAGGTGAGAGGGGCTGTGGCATGGGAGGGGGAGTCAGTGTTTCAGTGGAGTAGAGGGAACAGGCAGCAGTAGCCCGGGCAGCTGTCTGGCACCCCCCTTCCTCTGTCCCCAGTCCTCCACCTGAGAACCAGTGCTGTCAAAGTGGCAGTCTGGCTCTGTAATTAAATCTCAGGAACTGTGCAATGTTCAAAAGCCCATCCTCCCAGTCCATCAAAAATCCATCATTCAAGAGAGACGCTATTAATTGCCCGTGGAAATAAGCAAGAGGCATATGCAATGCATATCAAGCTTGCTGTTCCCAGCCCATGGAAATTTGCTTCCAGGAAGCCATGTTTAGTCAAGTTCATGTGTGGGGCCAGCAGTAATTTGCACCTCCTGGCATGATTCACTGGTAATGGGATGAGATGTTATGGCAGGATATTGACCTCTTCCTGCCACAGTTGCTGTGGCATTGGGAATAAACAAATGTTAACTTGGAGGCGGTGATTCTCTCATAAACAGACAGCAGGGATGCTCAGATGCTTTTTTGTGACAGTGAATAGCTTACCCTGAAAACAACAGATGCTGATTTCAATAAAATAATAGCATTTTCAGGCAGTGATTTTCTGCAACTTCAAAAAGCTCTGCAGGCCAGAATTAATAAACTGGTGTTACTGTGGGTTGTTGCTGCACAGCACAGCAATAGAACTGTTTGGTTACCTGTTTTCAGCTAAGCCCCTGTTCTTCAGTTTAGAGTAAACTGCTTTTGCCAGTAAGTTGTCTTAGTTTGAGGGGAAAAAAACCAAAATTTTTACCAAAAAGCAGAGGAGAGGATTCTTCCGCAATAATCACATCACTCTTTATTAAATTTAAGAAAAAGGAACTTTAATTAGAAAATGGATGTAAGAAGGATGACTGTTCTTAACTAATATATATATATATATATATGTAGATATAGATGTAAATGTAAACAGACCAGAGCAAACTACTCCCCCAGCACTAAAAGTAAAAACAAAAGAGAATGCCCCCAAAAATGGTAGGTTCCTCCTGGAGCAGTTATATTTGTGGACAGTGTCCGTGTCACACCTTGGCTGGCTGCGACATGAATTCTCAGTCTTTTTCCAGCGAGGCAGAGATAAGGGATGAACTCACATGGACGCTCCCTCTTTTTCTCCTTGTCCTCTGTTCCAAACGAAGAAGGAAAAGCTGGGAGTGGAGGAAATGGTGATAATTCCCAGGAATTTCCTTGCAGTCCAAATTGGTCCCCAGGAAGAGGGAAAAAAGGTCTGCAGTGTCCTGAAGCAGCTGTGTCTCTCCTCTCTTTTCTCTCTCTCTGAAGCTCAGAGTGCCCAGAGATGAGGAGGAAAAACAAAGAGCAGAGCCAGGAAAAAAAGAGAGCTCACCAGCAAGCAGTGGCTCCTTTTCTGCAGCTGACTAAAAGAAAACCCCCCAAGAAGCCAAACCAGCACACACAGAACAAAGAAAGAAAAAACCTCTCCCCACCCCCAGGTGCTGGGGTTCTGTTTTCTCACCTCCACCCCACCATTAAGCTTGAATCTGAAAGTCATCAGCTATCTTTTGACCTCAGTCCTGGGACTCCAAGCCTAAATCTTTTGTGCTGGTATGGTGAGAAAAATTCTCTGAGGGGGCTCCTCCTAACACCACCTTCCTGTGTTTGCACCTTTAACATAAGTATTTTAAAAAATGTTGGACTGGCTTCTATAAATGGGCAAAGCTTCAAATGACAAGAGGTTTGATGTTCATTATCTTATCAATTATTCTGTAACCTGGCTGGTGGACAGCCCAGTGTGGTACTGAGCACAGTGTACTTATCTGCTGTTAATAGAGAGGTCCTTGCAGTTGGAGAACACTGATTGTTCCAGCCCTCTGGCTCAATCTGCAATCTCAGCACCACTCTCAGCTGGGTGAATTTCTGTACTGAAATTGTTCACTACTCTGATTCACTACTCCAAGATTTCTGAATCTCAGATATTCCCTGAAGGGCAACGAAAAGCTGAATTGCAAAATTGAACTGGACAGTGGACTGTACAATAGAGAATGAGTAGATGTATTATTTTGCTGACAGCAAATGGAAGAATATATATTTTTCTCCATTTCTATTAAGTTGGGAAAGAAATACACTGTAGGCTGAACAACTGTTTCGTAATTAAGTTGGAACAAAAGCCTGGTGGAAGAAAAACCGATTAAAGCTGTGTACTAGTACAGGAAAAGAAAAGCATCTGTAAACATTTCCTCCTCAATGAACCATTGTACTCATCCTGGTGGAGTGGGAGCCCTGTAGGCAGTCATTTCCTCAGACTAACACCCCATGGTAGGTGAGTCTTTCCCTTACAGGAATGCCTTCTCCTCCCAGATCTGTTCTGCAATGCAAACATTGCACGTATACTAATACAGAACTTGTTAAGATGTTTTGGGTCAACAAGTAGAGCTTTCTGTAGTACAAGATCTGTATTTTGCAGTCCCTCTTTCTGGAGATGTTCCAGATCCTTGCTACTGCAACAATCAGATGTTTTCACCTTTTTTCTATGCAGGTGTTATGTTCTCCCTTCCCGAAGTGGTGATGATGTGACTTCCAAGATTAGCTGAGATCAAAATTAACTCCTTACCCTCACTTCAGTGCTTTGAAGGGTCTCTTGCCCCTTGTCTCATCTTGTTTTTGTTGCTGTATGGTCTTTTATTATTTCTACTAATTTCTTTCCAAAATTGTGACTTGGTTTGTTTGTTGGCAGCTGTCATTCTGCATTTGCGGAGTGTTCCTCCACCCTCCTCTACTGCAGCAACAGTTTTACTGGTTTTCAAAAAAACCCCTAAGTCTTGAGCACTTTTCTAGCCCTGCAGATGGCACTGCCTTCCTGGACTATCAATGCGCCAGATGCCTGTCCCTGTGGTGGGCTCTTCTGTGATGTAATCTTCCCTCAGAACAGCTCTTCTTGCAGCTGAATAAACAGTTCAGAAATTCTGGCTGGGGGATGTTTTTAGTTAGCTATGGAAATAATGGAAATAATAACATGGAAATTGCTAGGAACCTTTCCCCTTACTCCTCTTCAGGTGGCTTTGTTTTCTGGACTTACATTATTTTTGAGGTTTATCTTCAAGGGCTTCTCTGTACAGGCATTTTTAGCCCCCTGACATTTCCCTGTGCCCATTAAGTACTGAACTTGCTACAGAGTAAATTACCTCTTCTTAGGAGGACCCTGCTAGTGAGAACCAGTGGAGGACGCTCTCTTGTCATCAGCGTTTCCTGAAAGATTCCCTCCTGGGGCAGAACTGCCCACCTTGTAAAGAGATACCAGCATCAAGGACATAGTGGTAGAGATGCATCTTATGTTGTTGTTCCTTTTTCCTGCTGCTTCAGGTGCTTTGTTTGCATGTACTGTTCAGTTTCCGCAGCTTTTCCTTAAGGTTTCTGAGGTGGTGGGAACATACCTTCACTGTTATGCAAAGACTGAGCCTTGCTGGCCTTCTGCTTGCAGCTACCCAATCTGCATGGGGACTGATGTAAGATACGTGTTTCCTGAGGTACCTGCACAGCCCTTGGGAAACTGCTGCCTGCAACCAGCAGTGGCTGGCTCTCCAGGGGCGGTCACACACCCTCCAAGAGTCTTATCCTGGATCTTCCAGCCAACTTTTACATCATCTTCTGTCCTATACCAGCCACAACATAGAGAGATTTGACTTATTCAAAACCTGATAGCATTGCAAATTGCTGATAAGTAAATGGAGGTCTATTTTTTATGATTGCTCTTTCTAGGTTCTCATGGCAGGCCAAACAATTTATTTCCTGTTGCAGTGTTTAAGGGAGGCAGCAACTATCATATGTGAGGGATCTGCCATACTTTCCAGGAGTCAAAATAAAATTCAGCCTTGCTTAGGTGTTCTGAGTTGCTCCCTGTGCATAAATACTCAGCTACCTCCCTTCAAGTTCAATTGGGTGTGTTTTGCTCCATTACCTGTATGACTGATCCTGGATCCACACCAGCAGTCCTGGACAAGCTGCTCACAGGATGATGGCGGTGTGTAGAGAGCTCCATTTCATGATTGCAGATGGAGAGTCAGCATAGGCTGATGTTTTTTGTGTACAGCTGCCTGGTGTTGGATGTTTCGAATGCACCATCTTCTTGGGCTCTGTTAGCACTCTCCAGTTGGAGTATTTGAAAAGGAAGTGTTTTATTTCCACTGCCAAAAAACATGACTGAACTGTCTTTTATGTTGAGAAGTTTAATCTGAGGCATGTATGGCAAAACTTCTGAGTTAGTTGCTTCAATAGTTTTCTTGATTTCCAAATACCTTTTAGCATGGTTCTGTACATTCATACATGCAAAGTCAGTTTACAGACTTCTTTGTGTGTCCTAGCTTCCAGAGACAGGTGGTCAATTTTAAAATCTCAGGTTGGGAACAAAAGGAAACTAAATCTGTAAGCTGTGAAGAAAAGCCTAAGAGCCAAAGAACAGTTCAGAATCCAGAGGGCAGTCGGGTGTAAACCCAGAAACATATTTTGGCCTGAATGTAGTTCTCAGGATTGTACAGCAAGACATGGTTGCAAACATAAGTATTGCAACAAGTGGTTGAGGGTACATAGGCAGTTTAGGCTCCTGGCTTTGGTGCCCCAGAGCACATGGGCTTTAGCAAATTAAGATCGACATCAAATCTTCATGCTGAGGTGACTTAGCAAAACCATCATTCATGATAAAGTATTGGTATAAAATTGTTTTAAAAATTTGTGTTGCACTTAGGTCTCTTATGTAGCCATTTGTGGTTTTTTACTAGATTAGGAGGTAGAAGGTAGGTTGCTCTTAAATAACTGTGTTTTCTTTCAAAGACTTCACATATCTTTGCCCAATTGAGGTGGGTGGTAAGCTGTGTCTCCCTACCACAGTGGTTGTTTGCAGGATATTGAATCCATGTTCTTTGGTGTGATGATGACAGAATTTTCTGCAGGGCAGAGAACCATCTCTCAAATAATTGGTATTGTTTTTTAATCCTTAAAATAGTTTTCCTCATACCCCTACCCCACTTAGTTTTGAAAATAGCTAAGCCATTAAAATTGAAATCCCCTTTCTTCCTCCGGAGAAAAAGGCTGCCTTGTACACACAGTGGGAAAATGTTGAGTAACAGTAATGATCAGTGAGTATTGCTTACAGTTGTATGTGGTCAAGAATTGGAATAGTTTTCAGTTGCTTTGGCTTTTCAAGAAAAAAGGCCCTTCAAATACCTTTTTTTGTCTTTTGAGAATTTCTGAGCATTGAAATCTGGAGATACATAGGGAGGGTGAGAAGTGAAAGACATTCAGAAATGTGAGCATGTGGACATATGTACTTAGGGATCCTGGTGCCTTAAGCTCTGCCACTATCATTAATTTCACCTGTTTCATCTTTATTTGTATGTGACCTGAGACCAGATCTTGTCTTATCTATGCTCAGTATGTGCATATAAATTAGTAGAAATTTAGTGTGGGAACAGTAACACAAAATTCTCAGCTTTCCACTGCTTCCTCTGTGTCCTATACTTTTTCTTCTGGAATGTGCAAAAATGATCAATATTGAGGAATCCGGTACTGCAACAGCTTGTAGCCTTCCTGCACAGAGGCAGCAGCCAGATTTCATGGAAGCAAACTGAATTGGCACTGGAGTTTGAGTCCATAGAGGTGTTTCTCAGCAAGTTCAGCACAAAGAGGTTCTGGTGAGCAGACAAACACCAACAGAAAAGGCCTCCTTGGCAACTTCAGGGAGGCTTCCACTAAAGAATGGCAGACGTGGGTGTGTTGGTGTGCTAGGGCCATTGCATACTGTGCTCAAGTGAAATTTCTAACGCAAACCTCAAGCACCACATGAGAAAAGCCATAGCTTGGAGATTTATGTGGATCCACAGGGACTCTGAAGCAAGCACCAACAGGTGTATTTGCAAGCAGGGCAACAGAACTCTGCCCACTGCCCAACAAACCAGGCTGTGACAGGCTCTGGGTTGCTTGTTTGAGGATATGGTTTCTCCACTGGTCTATGTTATAGCTGCAGAAATGTGCCTGCCTTGGAGAATTTTCATGGTAGTGTTTTGGGATATTCCTGGTTTGGGAGAAATTTTGTGTGTCAGCATATGGTAAGTAGATGTCAATGGTGATAGCTTACACACAGACATTCTCTCCTAGTGCTGAGCTAAACACAAGAAAAATATCATTTGAAGGGTAAATAGAACTGTGCTCTCTTTTTACAGCTGCTTAAAATATTGACTGACAAACGGATTCCTAATATATACTTCTCTAAAAATTAGATATTTTTGAAAAATGCCTTTTGAACATATTGAATTACCAGCCCTATCACTAGAGCAGAATTGAATTTAGCACCTCCTGATTGTTACCTGCTGTTCCTGGTTGGCTACAGTACATGACTGGTTTTGATCTATTGGGAATAAAACTAAAAATGCTTTTGGTTTTGCATTGGAAGAGATATTTATTTCTTAATCTATAACTATCATGTTCTATAAAGAAACATATCCAGGTCTGTAAATTCCATACATTTTATTTTCTACTGATGATTTTAATTGGAAATATTGAGCAAGATGCTGGTTTTCTGTAATACAACTTTTCACTCTGCTCTTGTCTGGTAATGTTCCTAAGGCTAATGGATATTGATAGGTAGGAGAGGGGTGCAATATTTTTACAGCCTAGGTCTTCATCATCTGTCAGAATTATATGACGATTTAGATTTTATAGCATGTGTATTTCACTTGATGTTATATTTGGGTCAGATGCACAGCTGTTCCAAGAGTGTATTGATTTTCAGGTTTGTAGACCTATCAAAAGGGAGGAGAGACACAAATGTAATAAATATGCATTAGTATTAGTTTATCCTATGCCATGATGTTTATTCAGATGGGTTTTCTGCATTGAACTTGATCTGAAAAACAGGACAGTAGTCAGAAAATAGTGGACAGGAAAGTGTTCATTTTCCCCCTTTGATGCCAGGACAAGAGGTTCCAGGGAAATGGAGAGAATGGAGCCCGCAGAGGAGATTGACCAGATCCCTCCATTTGAGGCATTTGTTCCTGTTACACCTGCCAATTCCAAACAACAGGATGCTTCAAGAATATCTTAGATCTTTGGTGCGATGAGATCAAAGGAGGTATCCAAGCTGCTTTCTTTAGCTGCTGCTTTGCTTTCAGCCTGGGAGTGTTTGTTGGCCTGAATGAGGTTGCTGCTCACCCTCATGGCTGCTTTAAACTTCCTTTTGTGCAGGTGATCGTGTCATGCATTTGATTTTGCTGCTGTCCTTGAGCAGGTGCAGGTACAGTCTCAGACACACACATGGCAGCCGGCATCACATCAAATGCAGGTGTTCATCCGGACATACTTAGGCTATGCTCACATGCATGAATATGTGATAGTATTGATTTCAGATTACAGGCAGTTAAATGCCACCCTGATGCCCGATCCCATCAGATCTTGGAAGCTCAGCAGGGTCAGCCCCAGTTAGTACTTGGAGGGGAGACCTCCTGGGAATAGTGGGTGCTGTAGGTTCTAGTCCTGAGGACTTCGCTGTCACTGTCCAAGCTTGCTTGGCCGTGGCAGATGAACCTTAGGAGTTAAAGGGTGGGGCCAGTTTTGCACACGCTGTGCCTCACCTAAAAAATCCACTGCATAGGCTCAAAGGAAATGCCTACGTGGGTAGAGCCCTTCTCAAATATTCGTTTGCGAAGCCTAGCCATGATCATGGTGATGCTTTCAGATTAATGGGGCTTGAGAGGTGCCAAAATATGAATCCTAGCTTGTGTTGGAAAGGCTGGTCATTCCACAAAAGCACATTGCTGAAGTGGGGCTTCTAAAGTCCCTCCCAGAGCCAAAAAAGAAGTCGGAAAGTAGCAAGCTGAGAACACAGAACACTTTAATCTTGTGATGTTATGAAGGCTGTAGAGTGAAAAAAGGTTGCTCTCTTTTAGTTTGGATATGGAAATTACCAGAGATCTTCCTAATTCAACACAAAGAGAGAAGTCTGGTATTTGTAGCCTATCCTGGTTACAAGGCTCGGGACTAGTTTATCACTATGTGAGTGTGCTGGTTTAAAAGTAAACTGGCAGGAGAAATGAACCCAACACAAAAGAGATTATAAGTCAGAGTTACAATTTAATAACAATATGACAATATCTGTAGTAGCACAAAGAGAAATCGGTTTTAACCCACAAAACCCAGAAGTATAACTCAGCCCCCTGGGGCACAAACACAAAGGGGTTTGTTAGCCCCTATGCTGAGACCCATGTGGTTCCCACGAGTCCAAAGCAAAAGGAAGTGAAAAACCTGTTTGTGCAGATGCCAATTGCAGTCTGGTGAAGAGCGGTGGTCGCAGTCTGGTCCAGAATGGTAGTCTCCTCCTATCGAGGTTCTGGTCCTCCTCTGGATCCATCCTCCTCTGGATTCCTTGAGGTCTTCAAACCCTAAGATTATATACCCTCAGGTCCAGGTGGGAATGCCCAGTACTTCCTCCAGGGTGGGGAGCTACACAATGGGTGATCTGACTCTGTGAGTTACGGAGTATTTTGGAATTGTTTCTGGCCCATTAGCAGACACACACCCTCAGGCTGGGTGTGAAGGTGCTAACGACTTCCTGGAAGGGAGTTATCACAGCTCTTATCTCACAGGTGTCTTTCACACCCAGCTCACAGCCTGAGGAGTCGGGTGTGCCCTGGGCAGCTGCTGCAAATGGTCCATTGTTAACAGTTCTTGGGAAATGAATAGAGGGAGTAGAATACTCCTGGTCACACCCGCATAGTGCTAAACTGGTCCTGGCTGCCGAACTAGGACAGTGAGTATAACCAAAACTCTGTGATCTACACTTTCTCTATGTAATTTCGGATGATAGTTTGTAGCAGCTGCCCAGGGTACACTTGACCCTTCAGGCTACAAGCTGAGTGTTAAAGAACCCTGTCAGATAGGGGAGTGTTTCTGTCTTCACATCAATGACTCAGTCATGGTAACTCCCCTCTGTGCAGGCATTAGCACCTTCATACCCAGCCTAAGGGGTCATGTCTGCTAATGGGCCATCAAAGATTCATAAAGTATCCCACGACTCACAGAGTTAAATCACTCACTGTTAAACTCCTCGCCCTGGGGGAGGTACTGGGCATTCCCGCCTGAACCTAAGCATATATCATCTTGGTGTCTGGGGACTTTGGGCACCACTTGTCAGATCCAGAGGAGGACCAGAACCCCAACAGGACTGCAACTGCCACTCTCAACTAGACTGTGACCATCATCTTCACCAGCAGCTTTTCTTTCCTTTTACTTTGCATTCAGGGGGACTATGTGGCAGTCAGCACAGGGGCTAATGAACACTGTTGTGTTCTCTTTTTTGTGGGTTAACATCTATTTTTTTCTCTGTATGATTGTATTTATTGTAATCTTTTTAGTAAATTGAAACTCTGACTTGTAATCTCTTTCGAGTTTGGTTCATTTCTTCCACTGGTCTACCTTTAAACCAGCACATAGCCCTCACTCTTCAGGTTTTGTAGCACAGCTTTGAGTCTGATTTAAAATGCTTCATGGGGAGCTTGTGTGCTGGAGCAAAGAGGACTCTATACAACATGTATTGATTTAATGGGGTAGGTTTGGTTTACTTTATTTTCATTAAGACATGCACTGCCTATATTACTTAGTGGTTATTTATATATTAATAAATACTAGGCTATTTATGAATTAGTTAATGTCATTTCTAAATTCATATATATGTAATAATATTTACTCGTACCATTTGCAGGGAATAGGAATTTAAGTACTGCTTCCCAAGATGTTAGAGTAATTTTAATTGTTGATCTAAATGCTGTGTGTAGAGAGGAATTGTAGCCAATATTTTTCTGATCCTTTTTATTAAAGCAAAAATGAACTTTACTAAATAATTTATTTTTTTTTTCCTGGAGAAATACTAGAGCACAAAATTATCTTTGACGTCTCAGTGTCCTGGAAAGATGGGGTTTTGACAGCATATTTTGAAAAAATATCATAAAGTGAGCTTCATATTGCACAAAACAAAAGCATCTTCAAAATGTTGAGCTGTTTTGTGGTTAAGATGAACAATCATAGCATTGACAGCGTGTCAGGAATTGACTGAATGTGTCCTCTAAATTCTCACTACTGAAGGAACAGTAACAATGGCAAATACAGTGTTCCCAGTTTTTTGGTGCACCCTTATGTGCTGCATAATGCTATAACACACTTAATCATAGACAAATCTGTGGCGGGGGGAAGCTGCCAGGAGGCTGAGATAAGAGTTTCAAAACATCTCTTGGAATTCTGCATTGCTAATTTCTTTAGTTTGTTTGTATGCACAGGGAGAACTGGTAAAACATAACAGAATAATCTGAATAATTGCTGTCAATAGAAAAACAGGGAGTGAGGAAATGAGAGATAGATAAAACATTAGTGTGTGAGTTGCAAATATTATTCAAAGGTTGTCTTCAGTTGCTGGTGCAGGCAGACAGCACTTTATGGGTGCTTGTGCAGGAGAAAAAAAGGAAAAAAATATTCTCACTTTCTGAGTTTTCTGAGTTTTGCATGTGGGCTTCCAACAACTTTCCCTATGTCTGACTATTGGGACAAGGCTCCTAAAAGAAATTCTGAGTGGTGATATGGTTCTCTGCTGCAAGTACAGTAGAGGTCATTAGTTAGTGAGCTCTGTGAGTGTTTAAAAATGTAACTTGATGTTACTTTTATTGCCTTTTGGTGAAGGAATGGGTTCTTGGGATACGAGATAATTACATTTCTAGGTTTTCCTTCATTATCATAGATCTTAGACACTACTTTTTAATGAAAATACAATTTTGTACTGATGTGAGTCTAGGAGCTGAAGTTTCAAAACTTTTTTGAGAGCTGGCACTAAATCTATGGTAATCAGGACCACTGATTATTCACTGTGATCACTTTTTGTGTGTGTGTTCAGCTCCTATGCAGAACAACCTTCCCAATTAGGGAACAGCATGTAACTCATAGTACAGTCTGACAAAGGTTTACCCCTGCAGTGGATGGGAAAACTGACAGTCACTAAGGCAGTAGAAGAGGCCAGAGGAAAGACCATCAGCTGGTGTTTGGCATACTGGCAAATCTTAAAGTGTTTTCTTTTCTTATTTTTCAGTTCCACAAAGAAAACCTTCCTATCCCAGCTGTGTGGCTACTGCTGGAGACTGAGGTCATAGTAACAGAAGTGGCAAGGCTGTGAATATTTCCTGGGAAATATGAGCTTCACAGGGAGCTGTCAGCAGCTTGTCTGGATGTTCTGGTCTCCTGACAAAACTTCCTTTTACAGGGTTGTGGCTGCATATGCCTGTCTTCCTGTATTCCCTAGACATTGCCAATTGGGATTTGTGATGGCTAAGAAAGGAAAAGTAGATCCAAGATACAGCAGTATTTACAGTCAGCAGCAAACCTTTATTTCAGGAGAGCTAGCCCCCCTTCTGGGTTACAGCTTTCTCTTTATATCTTTAATACAACATTAGGCCTATTCACTGTTGTTTATTCAGTTCTCTCAAGCATAGATACAAACATATCAAAAGGCTACAAGGTCTGCACATACTGCTAGTGCTACACATCCTGTTCTGCTGTGGATGCACATCCTCTAACTTGGTTATCTGTTACTTTGCCTGCATGTCTTTCAAGTGTACACTTTAAAATGCTCTAGATTGATTACTTCTGCAGTCAGGGTCAGCACACCTGCTGTCAACCCCATCAACCCCAGCTATTTCCTCTTCTGTGTTTTTCTTTGCTATGGATTTTCAGCAGGATTAAGTTTCCCCAGAAAACAGACTGTTCAGTTGACTGACTGTTTAAGATGGGTTGACAGCTGTAGTTTGGGGCAAACGTTAAGTGCAGTTTTAGCCCCCCCAAAGCTGAATTTGATTTTCTTTGACTGAAACACACAAACTCCTACAGTAAACATCCTGCTGTGAAGTTTAGTAGTGAACATACTGACTCAGCCTTAGCAAGTCTCAGGCTGGTTTCTTGCTTGGCTTAAATTCTCCATTTGCTGTCACTAGAAGAAGACTTCATTTTTTTCAAACAAGGTATCCTCGTCCTGTCTCTGGCATTGTTTTTTCAGCAGATCAGTGGACATATACTGCAGTTGATGCACCAACTTCTAGCCAAGTGTCCTGTTCACTAGTGCTGAGAATCTTTCTCATGCCCTCTCTTCAGAACTCTTTCCATTGCACCGAGTAATGTGGCAGCTGTAGGTGGTGAAGACCCTCTCCAGCTCCCTCTTAAGGTGTCCTGGCACTCACAGGAAGGTTAAAACATGTGGATGAAAGGCAGATTTTTCTTATCCCCCTCTTTATTAGACTTAAGATTTCCTTTCCTTTTCATACAAGGAGATGGAACAAAGCAGTTTATTTCAGAGCAAATGGAATGACAAGTGAAATGATTTGGTGGGGTGGATTTTGGTCTGCAGAGGAAAAAAGGTTGATCCATGGCTGTTTGTAATTTTTATATTCACTCTATTGTTTTGGTTCAGAGATTGAACCAGAAAACCAATTGTTCATAAAGCCCCAGCATGGAAAGGAAATATAGATGCAACTAGAACCATATCATTGTAATCTAATCTTGTGTGCTAGATGTGGCACTGAAAACTTTGGAGGTATGCAAATATCTAACTACTACTTTAAAAAGAGTGATAGAAAAATGTTTGGGTAATTGCCATTTGTTCATAGATCAATTGCATATAAAAACAAGGCAGAAACTGTATGTTTTAAAATGGGAATTAAGAGTTTTGATCCTGATATTTTAAATTAGTCTCACAGACTTTTATAACGTAATTGTGATAGCATGCACCCAAAAAAAGGTTATTAGGCATGCAAATGAAGTGTCTCTGCAACAAATGCAGCCCAGAGACCAAGCTGGGATCAGTACTATATTTGGGGCCTGCTATATTTGGGGCCAGAACTGGGACCCTGGCCAGGTAGAAGATGAGGATATTGAGGCAGCTAATTACGTGGGCCTATGGGAAAAAGGATGTGCTCAAGATGTGTGTTGTGGTTAAGGGTAAAACTAAGGCTGGGAGCAGAATGGGTTTGTGAATTAGGGACAAAGTTGGAAACGTCTGGAGTTTCTCGGGTAGTATAAGGATGGGGCTGATAGGACTTGGTTTCTCAGATAGGCTCAGGATTGGCTTTGTATAGATTTTGCTGTTGGTTTCATAATTGCTCTGCAATTATTACAAAGAAGCCATAGTATTCATTTGTAAAAGTCTGGTAAGAGCAAATGATGCAACCTTGCAGCAACCCCGGAGCAGTGGGATTCAAGATTTATTGAGACAGATATTCCAAATGGACAGGTCCCCTTTTAATCAATAACAAATTGATTTCAGAGCATCTGTGGCTTCATTGCAAGTGCACGGACATTTGATTTACCTTCTTTTACAGCCACTTTCTGACTGGTTCAGAAGCTCTTCTCTTTAGGCTGTTAGTGTAATCTGTTGAGAGAGAGACTCCTTCAGAAGGGAATTTGGAGCTGTGATTGATGTTCAGAAAGAAGCTAATTTCTGCCAACTGCCAATGGAAGTCGCCTAAGAGAAAGCATCACCAGACTGAATGAACACTCCCAAGAACAACCTCCTCCTGCTTTTTGTTGTATTGCTTTTCCATACATTCTCATGAACAGTTTTACCAATGAAGGATAAAGCAGTCTCACGGGGTTTCAGGTCAATGTACTCACTTTATATAGTTTTATTGAATGTTTTGCTTCCAGGGAGCACTTTGATCTTGCCTAAAGGGGGCATAAGTACCAGTGACTTCTGCTGGTCCCAACCACTGCCTTTCGGGAGCTGGTCCCAAATCTCCACAGAGTCTGAGATTTATCCTTAACCTGATCCCTTCTTATGTTTTAAATTAAACACCTTTATCCAAGTGTCTGGTTGGCAGAGACCTTCAAAAAGTGTCACCCCTCGAAGTTCTTCAATCATGTATGTAAGTGCCCAGTGTGTGCCTGTGGTTGCCAGCAGTGACACAGGCACTGGTTGTCCCTCATGGAGAGACTGTGAGTTCAGCAAAGCATCTCCCTCTTCTTTTTCAGGAAATGAAAACTCAAGTAAATCATTGAGGATAAAGAAGGTTTAGTCTTGTTTTTCTTAGCATTTCCCAACTTCAGTTGAGTACCGAAAGACAGAGAGGGACTTTTTACAAGAGCATGTGGTGACAGGACAAAGGGGAATGGCTTCAAACTGAGACAGAGTAGGTTTAGATTAGATATTAGGAAGAAATTCTTCCCTGTGAAGGTGGTGAGGCCCTGGCACAGGTTGCCCAGAGAAGCTGTGGGTGCCCCATCCCTGGCAGCATTTAAGGCCAGGTTGGATGGGCCTTGGAGCAACCTGGTCTAGTGGAAGGTCTCCCTGCCCATGGCAAGGAGGTAGGAGAAGATGATCTTTCAGGTCATTTCCAACCCCAATCAGGCTGCGATTCTATGGAATCAGGTTTTTTTCTGAGGAAAACATGTCACTCTGCTGGTATCTTAGACAGGTGGGGGTTTAGTCAATTGCTTGTAGTGGAAGCAATGCTGGCTTCAGTTTTTCATCTGAGTCCAGAAATTCTTCTTCAATTAAATATCCCAGGGAAATTATTGACATCTTTAAAGGCAATTCCTACTTGTAAGACATACTTAATTCAGTATACTATTCCCGAGTATAGCAGAACTCACTGTAGGCAGGTCATCCTTAACTTAAAAACTTTTAAAAACTTTCCATTTTAGTCTGTCTACACTGCAAAAAAATTCAAATTTACCTCTTAAAAATTGCACTGTATTTTGGAAGAATACTATGTAATTTATAATGTTTCAAAAGCCCTATTATTGACTAAATATTAAATTTTGGAGTCTGCCTACAGAAATCACTAGGACAGATGCATTAATTTTGAGCATTTTGGATGGGTCAGTGTAACTCTTGTTACAGTGGTGGGTCACTGTAATCCTGACACCATCTGGATGGCGACAGCAATACAGCTCCTACATGAAAGAAAGCAAAATTTCAGCAATCCAAAACTCTGAGCCCTTGGGAACTTTACCAGGCACAGTGAGTTCAAAAGTCAGCATCTGTTGTTCCTAATTATTCCATAATAATTAGTGAAGCAAATCCCGCTTTTGGAAACTAACAAGAGAAGACAGAGCCCTTGGAGCTGCGGTTCAGTGCTCAGTGAGGTGATTATGCAGTTATGTTGGTAAGGATTAGCAGGAGCAAGCCAGATGCTTCTGCCACTCCTGATAACACAAAACCCCATGTATTTTCTACTTGTGATTTTTCAAGACAAAATGCAAAGTATTATCTGAGGCATCAGTGATTTACAGCTGAGCAAGTCTATATAGACTAAATAAATTATCATTTTTGTTTTTAAGTACCCAGCTTTCCCATAAAATGTTTAACGCTTTACCACTTAAGCAGTAAACTAATTGGAATGATTTCAGATGGGTTTTATTTCCAGTTGGTTGACAAAATTCCTGAGATAATTTTGTTCTCGATGATCTTATCTCACAGGATGTCTGTCAAACCTGTTTGCATGAGAAGATTTGGGCCTTCTGATTTCAATTTTTTCTATAAATGTTTATCTCAATATGAAGGCTCTTCTTGTAAGATAGAAAATCTTTTTGGTTTTTTTGGTACGGTTACAGTAATTACAGTGTATCTCCAGAGAATATGAATTCTTCAGAAAAGTATTTATACTGTCTGACAAAGTTATCCTTAGACAGTACAAAGTCAGCACCAGACCACCTCTCAAGACCCTTCTTGTCTCTCTCTTTAAAATTGTCCCTCAGTAGTATACAAAGTCTGATTAGCCCTAGAAGAGATCAGCTGTCTAGATTGCATCAGGAATTTCATTTTCATTAAATAGCTTAAGCATGTTTCTTACTCTATCAGATGACTGAGTTCCAGTGTACAGTTTATCTTTGCAGTGTTTGACTTCTAATGTGTCATGAAAAAAACCAAGAAGTCACAAACTGACAGGGGGGTTGGTTGGAGGAATTCTCTGCCAGAGCAACTACTCAGCCAGTAGTGAATGATCATGGCGTTATCTCCCCCCACAGCTGCACCAGACTGTCTTTCTCCTTGATGAACTTCAGGTGGTTTCTTTCAGCCCACTCCCAAGTTTCTCAAAATTCCCTTGGCCAAAAAAACAATGGATCTCATCAATTCTGCATGAATCTCCAGTGTGACAAGAATGAAACTGATACCTGTGCAATATCATGTGATTCCACGTATAAGTATTCTGGTTTACGGAGGGGAGTCATAATGTCCCATGTGTGTGCAAAAAATCCATTTTTTATTGCCAGGTGGGATGCAAGGATTGGTAAAATAGCAGAGCAAACATTTTCAGCGCTTGTTTTAAACAAGTGTTTCATCATCCACACTCCAGAAGATGCAAATCTTCTGTCTATTGCACTTGGCTTGTTTGAAGCACATCTTAGCACTGGCTTCTGTTTTATGAGCCACAGACTGTGAGGTATCTACAGTTAAAAAAACTGTGCAAGAAGTTAATGCTTGGTACTGGATGCCCACAGAAAATGGGAACTATGACTTTCATTCAAAAAGAAAATAGAGAACTGGAGACACCTCCCCCCCGACCCTCACCCCACCTCTGACTTGCAGAAGTTACCGGAGAAGTACGTCTGCTGTTGCCTTTGGTGTTTGGACCATCTCTGCATAAGACCACCACACAAAGGGCTGCTTTTCCATTCTTTGTGACTTAGTAAGATTTTGGAAAATTCTACATGCAGG
This sequence comes from Hafferia zeledoni, assembly GCA_035583235.1. Lineage (NCBI taxonomy): Eukaryota > Metazoa > Chordata > Aves > Passeriformes > Thamnophilidae > Hafferia > Hafferia zeledoni. The sequence goes on from JAWWEV010000002.1 coordinate 2,221,030, forward strand.
GAGCAAGTGAGACATTGTACTTTTTCATTTAGACACTGAGCAAGACACCACTGTGGTCCTGTGACCAGTGTCCTTTGCCTGAATGTTACACAACAAATTCAACTTTCCTACCTGCCTGGTCAACCTGGGATCAGTATCTTTGTCTCTTACTCAGCAGACAAGTGCTTTAGCTGCTGGTCCTGCTCTGCATAGCTCTGGTTTTGACCAGATATTTCATCCAGGACCTGAGAAATCAAGACAATAAGCACTGTTGAAGCTTTTACTGCTAAACAACAGGTGCAGTTTCAATGAATCAACACTTTTCATAAAAGCAAAATGTGATCAGGAAATCCCTCACCTGATCTAAACCTTACCAAAGTCTTGGTTGGTGTGTAAATTTTCTTCACTATAGAGTTGTAAATCATAATTTTATTACAGATATTGAAAAATTCTGCTGTCCTGATGCAGAAACAGTGCTGCCATCTTTTCCAATTAATTTTCATCATCTTTCTCATAGTAATTATTGTTTTAAGTCTCCTTCACCTGAGTTCCTGTGAATATTGGCTTAATTTCTGTCTCACTTTGTACGTCATCTACATCATCTGCCTCTTACCATAGTGATGTTTTATTTCCACATGTAAATACTGGGATGTCTTCCCCCTCTTCATTGTTGTTTTTTGCTGATGGCTGTTTTAGTTGCTTAATTAATTGCACAGGTATTTAATAAAAGGGTTTTTTTCTTTCAAGGAGGTCCAGCCTTTGCTTTCCCCTCCTAGTGTTGCAGTGAAGTTGCGCTTCCAAAATTAACCATTAAGTGGGGATGTAAATTAAGCTGCTGGACTAGCAGATAAATGAATCTGTCACATGTATAATTCCTAGCTAAAGTGGCTACAATTTTAGCTGTTTTCACTGGCCTATTACTGCAGCTTTCTATTGCTAAAATAGTAAATCATTGTTTGTGTCAAAAGAGGTATGTACCAATAAGAGAGAGAAGAAGATCAGTTGAATATGCAATAAGATAGGATGTTGAAGGATTTTTAAGAAGTGGATTTTTATAGGGAAGCTTTGACAAGGTCCCAGGTCCACTGTAAGTTAGAAAATAATAGTTTAAATGAGATTGCCAGTGTGCATGGACAGTGTGCATGGACAGATGCTGAGAGCTGAGCATGGGGTGTGGGCAGGCTGGGGAAGCACTGGGCTGCAGCTCTTCCAGTGCCTGTTCCTTGGTGGTGCCCCAAGGGGTACCTCCACATGAACTCATCCTGTGTCTTGTCTGTTTAATTCTGAGCCTTTTCAGGGACCATATATCACCATATGCATATACAAAAACTCACTCATAAATTTGCGTTGGGACATAAGGCAGTGCTGTGATAGAAAGCACAGTCAATGCCTTTGAAAAGTTTCATTTTTCCCACCAAAGGATTTCTTTCTTAATATTTGTTTCTGCTTTGAACACCATGGGGTTAATAATTTTCTTTCTTGTATGATGTCCAAGAGATTTATTCATATGGCAGGTGGATAGAACATATCTCTCACTTAGAAGTGAAAGTTTGGTACCTGCTTTTGATGTGTTTTCAAATGGCTCTGTGTAACTTGAGCTGTCTGTTTTTGTGTGGGTATTTGGAGCACTCAACAGTACTTGTTTTGGTATATCAACTGGATGTTTTGATTAGTTAAAACTTCCATTTGGGGAAAGCACAAGATTAGAAACTCAAATTTTATTAACTTTGACTATGGCATAAAGTCATCAGAGTTTCAAGTAGATCTCTATTCTACAGCCCAAGAACATATAAATCATTCAATTTCATTAGAAAGTAGCCTAAGGTATTTTGTTTATTATCCTAAAATTCTCTATTATGCAGTATTTTATCCTATATACGAAGTCTCTACAACTCTTCATTTTTATCTAAAACAAGTACAGATCCTTCTAATTGCTTGTTTTGCTTTCATTGAGGAAACCTTTGGAATATCACATAAAGGATATATATTGTACATTAAAACAACAAGCAAAAAAATCTGGGGGCATTATTTGACAAAGTTTCTGAGATATGATGGGTAAGTGGTGGAAGCTTCATCTGTAATACCATTATAAGGGGTCACCAGTGGGTCAATCAAATATACTATCTGCTTCTAAAAATACTGACCTTTGTGTCTCTCTTTACCCTCCAACTCATCAGTAGCATTGACAAAGGAACCCTATCCTGGGCTGAAATTTCTACTTTTAATTGGAGAGTATCACATACTGTAGGTTTTGAATAGGTAATGCACAGTTGCAGATCCAATTCAGTGTAAGCAAGGTGTTTGGTCTTTCTGCAATTTCACAATGTTGTAATTTTCCCAGAAATATTAGCAGATAAAGATAAAGCAATTTTAGCTATTCCTCTGTGGCATCTTCTGTACTGATTACAGGCTCTTCTTGAAATGCTAATACATCATCCTCACTGCTGCACTTTTGCAGCCTGTTCCCTAAAGGGGACTCTGATTGCCTTCTTAGTAGCAGGTTATTTCCTGATCACATTTCTTATGTTAGGGAACCCAGCTATTCAGCAAGAGACCAAAGTGCAATGATCATTTTACAGTTTAACTTTATCTATACATCTATTAACAAGTCATATGATATTTCAAGTCATATAGCTTTGATGAGGAGAAGAGCTCATCAAGACATTAATCACTCAGTAGTTTGTATACAAAGCAAATCGGTGCTTCAAGGCATCTAAATAAAATACTGTCTCTTCACTTAAAATAGATATTCTTGCTATCAAGGACATGGGGAGATGTTTACAGATGCCTTCATATGTCTACTTTGCTGGACCATTTAATGCTAATTTAGTGTTAGATTACCTTTCTGAAATTGCTAAAAAAAAAAAATTGTTATATTATTTTGCTTAGCTGAGGCCCCAGGGCATCAGAGATGAGATGTCTAAGCACCGACAAATCATGGCTGGCTGAACAATCAAAGCAGATACTTTTCTACATCAGGTGTGAAACACACTTGGGTCCTAATCCTGACAAATTATACAGTAATGGAGAGATGTGTAAAAGGTTTGTTTATTCCACAGAAGAAATTTCATCTGGGGATAAGGCCAAGGGAAATATATATCCTAAAGCTATGTGGAATTGTGGGAAGGCCAAAGTGGCTGTAAAATGCTGTTTGACAGCTGGGGAATGAAGATTTTAAGGTCTGTATGCAATACAGAGTGGGAGAGGCTAAGACCCTATTTTTCTTCACAGCCCTGCTGGTCTCGCTGATGGAAACAGTCCAGGGAATTCAAGAACCCCAAACACACCTCAGTGGAGAGGGGCTAGTTAAAGAATTTCAGCTGGTATAAATCCTTACCATTGTTTCATGCCACAGTGTAATTATTGCTGTTAAACTTTTGGGGCAAGTACCGCAAGAGTTAGTGAGTAAAATGGGCCCTGGAGAGCATCTCTCCATATGGCAGCATGCCTGGAAGGCTGAGATTTTTCCAAGACTAATGTCACCTACCAGAGCATTGTGTTCACATTACTTATGAAGTTACTCTATTGCATTTATTGCCCAAATGTCTTCCTTTCCAATAAATGACAAACTGTTTTTTTACAACTATGGGTATTCATGGAAGATTCCCTTGGAAAACATCTCAAGCTCCTTTGTGTAGAGTGTCTTTGTGGGTCTTTAATGTTTTGGATGTATAGTGCTAGCTACTGCCCGATAGGAAGACAATTTGAAAGGAAGCTTGAGTTTGATTTTTCACAGCACTGCATCTTGTGCAGTTCCTCAAAATCTGGATGCTGGAGTAGGAGATAAAACATCTCCTATACAGAAATTCAAGCACCATACTGGCTTTTTTTCTTTCTGTAGTGCCACCTGAAAGTGGAAACCAGAAGGAAATAAAGCCTTCTCTTTCTGCTTTCAAAGTAATGCATTCACTTCCTTCTACTTTAGATGGCAGCATCTCCTGAGCTACTCATCCAGGCTCTCTTTATAATCACTGCTAAGAAACAGGCATTTTTAGAGCATGATTCATTTGATCTGTTTCAGATGCCTCCATCATTAGAAGGTGGGATGCACTGCTTCTCTCTGCCACCTGTGAAGGGAAGCTCTCTATGTCTCCTTCAGAGGTAGGTGTCCAAGTTTTCCTGACAAAGATCCTAGCCCATATGTTCAGGCCCTTCCCCTTCTGGTGTTGGTTGGTCCTCCTAAAGAAAATATCCTTTTCCGAGTCAAACTCTATGTGCAGTTTTTGGCAACTGAGCAGTGCAAAACCACAAAGCCCAATGCAGGGATGTAATTTGTCCTCCAACTTAGAACAGGTAATTCACGGATAACAACCTACATGTTTCCAAGGCTCACTCCTGTTGGAAGAAGTGCTTGGTGATGCTTTTCTGCTAGAAGCACTGCTCTCTGCAAGGGATGTATTACCCCTTGCCAAGGTGGGACCCAAGGCTTGGTGAGATGTTGGTTCTCTTTGGCTGCTCACAAAAGGACACAGTGATTTCCATTCAGAAGTGAGTGTGAAAAGAAAAGCTGGGGCTTGACTCTCGGTTATCTGCCCTTTTTGCAGAAAGAATCACCTCTGCACATGACAGCCTTCTGCCTTTTCCTTCAACTGCCCACCCTCTCTCTTCCTCTCTTGGGACGTTTTGCTGGGTGACCAGATTTTCACACTTACCCCTTCCTATGAGTTTACTGGGAGAAAAATGAAGAATGACTCAAAGGCACCAATTGAAAAGAAGAGTGATATAGCTCTGTCTGTACAGAGGGAAAGAAATTAAGGGCTGTTCTGAAAAAAAGGCTGAGAGATGAAATGAAGATAAAATAGCAAGCTATTGGTAGACTGGATAGTAATTTTTTTGCTCTTGAAAACTCTTTGCTCTTAAAAATACTAGTGACCCTTGGAGGATCTCTTGATTGATTTGACAACTCCAGCTAAGTGAAAATATACACCAGTATATTTTTCATATATTCTAGAGACAGGCCTGCTAGCACACGCTCATTAGCAGTTTGGCTGGCTGTTTTTTAACCCTTTTCCACCACTATTAGATATTCTGCAGGCTGCCAAAGGAGGTCTAGCAAAAATCAAGCCAAGGGAGGTCTAAAACACTCACTCCATCAAGGACAGCATCTGCTGTGTGAATTTTAAGGAAAGGTTTAGATACTGGGACAGACTTCTCTCTTGGAGGCAGGAAAGTCAGGCAACTGAATTCTCCATCAATTTTTCTGTCATTCATCTGCAAGGAATATTTTTCAGAAATCCTGCTGTTTCTTCCAGGTACTCCCCTTTTGTAATCGAATGATGATTTATTATCCAAGCAATGAAGAAAAATATATTACCTTGGAATTCATGAATGCATAATGATATGTAAGCCATAATAATGAATCACTCCTTTCTCTCCTCTTCCTTCCTCATGTATATTTGGATTTTTTTTCCACATAAATTTGCATTTATCTCTGTTCTCCCAAGTTCTCCTTCACAAAAGGGAATTCCTACATTAAGGTGTTGGACTTCGAGATACCTGAGCTAAAGAACAAGCAAAAAGTCATATGCCTTCCAATTCCCCTGTTTCCTTACTCTCCTAATGCTTGCTTTCTCTCCTTGTCAGAGTTATCACTATCCTGTGACTCCCTTGCAGTTGTGTTTCTGACTTGGGTAACAATTTACTTGGGGCCTGGGTGTGGAACATTACCTAAGTCTGAGCACAGGCCAAAGCAACCCAAGGTCTTTGACCCCTTTGCTTCCATCACATGGTTCAACAAGGATTGGTGCAAAGTCAGAAGTGCTGGATTCTCTACTGGTGAGAGGAACCTAGGAATGACCCCCAGAACAGCAGCACTATGTATCTTAGAGCCTTTCTCTAGTCATAGGCAATACAGCAAAAGCTTTTATTTGAGTAAATCTAGACTGAAGCAGGAGGGAAAATCCTGTTATTAAACCCTACAGAGAGCGGTGTTGGAGAGATCCTGAAGCCTGGCAGGAAGTGAAATAAACTTGCTGATGCAACCTGCTCAAATAAACTCCAATGTATGTGCTGCCTTCAGCTGTTGAACTTGACTATCATGATTCCCAGGTTTCACGGCAAGGTTATTTCTCTCACTCTAATGCATTGCTCCTTCTAGACCCACTTGGAAGACAAGGTAGTGACATGCATGATGCAGAGACATTACAAAGAAAGAATTCTATCTGAACTACTTACGAAGTGTTTTAAGCTGATTCAGTGGTGTGGCCTTGGCCAGTGCTGTGCTCTACAAGATGGAGTGGGTCAAGAATAATTTTATGACAGTCAGAAATGACAGCAGTTAAAAACCACCTGATTTCCCTGCCACATGCTCTCTAAACTTCTGCTACTGTTTGCCAGGGAATCTTCTAAGCTTGTGCTTCTTTTCTAGGCTCTTTTGCAAGTATTTTTTTCCAAGCTTCCCTAGTTGGTTACTGTTACGCTTTGCTTGAAATGTAGTTTCAAAATGCTTTGTTTGAGGCTGGAAATGTCAAAAGAGCTTCATGGGAGACCCAGATCTACAGAAATTCAGAAGGAGCTAGTTGTCTAGCACACAAATTTCATTGAAAATCCCAGGCTAGACCATTTTTATGGTTAGTGTATTCACAGCATGCCACAGAAAAAGAAGTTACCCATAAAAGCTGTAGGGAACAATCCCACAGTTTTGGCTGCTCTGTTAAAGTCTCATAAGGCAGAATAGACACTGCAGCAGGCTCTGTCCCTTTTAGGCTACAACATGTGGTTATGAAGGGATAAATAAACCCATTGTATTTCAATGACTGCTGTAACAAGCCAATATTGCAGAAGTGTCTCAAATACTGAGTAGAACTTTGGCCTGGGGCAGACTTTTTAGTGTCTGGAACTGCACACACACAGGTGTTCTTAGCTCACTCAAAATTAAGTTGGTCTTTACCAAAATGAAGATGTTTCTCGAAAAAACATAGAACTTCATCCTTGCAGGCTGCATATGGATTTTGAAAGGGTTTTATTCTTTTCATGCTCATAAAAAGGGGGTTTGTCACATATTAATACGGTATTTTTCTTGTGTTCCTGTACACTTTCCACACACACCTGGAAATTAACTCCATGGTAACCACGATAACCCCCCAAAAGATGACAAAATCCCTGTTTATACTAGTGGAAGAACATTGCAAAAGCAGATGGAAGAGTTTCATTTTTCCACTGGCCTGCCAAATTCCTTGATTGTCATCACTAAAGATATAGGCATATGTTCCTTTGTTATTAAAATGTAGATGACCTATAGAGTGGGTAGTTCCTGGTAAAACATGGAAAAAGAACTTGTAAAAAAGAGCTTAACAGACTTATATTAGGGGATTTCACTCTCAGGAGGAGAGTCCAAATGATGGTGAACTTTTGACTTGAACTGCAGGATGTGTCTTCCCTGATTTTGCTGCAGGCAGGAGTGTGATGTGTATGTGTGTTGGGGAAGACAAGATGGGAAAAGGCCCACATGGACTCCCTTTGCACTGTCTGGTGCCATGATGGCACACCAGGAACACCCTCACTGATGTTGTCTGAGCTCAAGGGCAGGGGATTACCTTTGATTCTAGTGCAGTTCCTTTTGCCCTTACAATGACTTGAGCAGAACTTGGTGCACTTTGGTCCCTGTGGCAACACCTGTGCTCTGAGTACATTCCATTCTCTGACTTAGGTTCTAAGCAAGATGTGAATATGTGAATTTAAATTGAACTTGAAGCAACACAGAAAAAGCAGAAGGAAATTTTCCATAGGTATACTAGACTTTAGACACATGATATCTAAAGAGCAGTAATTATTTTTTCATGCTCACAATATGAAATCTACTGAGGTATCTCAGCTGCAGTCCCTCATTAAATTGCTGTTTTATTGGAGGATTTGTCATGGAAACTTCACATCAGACTTCAGCTCTAAGGGTAAAAACTCTTTTTTGAGGAACAGACTGATTTGTTTAGGCTTGCTACACTTGATGTCAAAATTCTTCCTGCTAGTCACTAGTGATTAAATGACACCAGGAACAAGATTTCCTACCATAGTCCTGGTTGACTTTATTATATGTTGCATCCCAGCTGACTGGTCATCTTATCAGACTGACCTCACAGAAGAGGGAAAAGCTAGAATAGTCAAGACTAGCCCTGTCGGATAAGACAAGGACTGCTAACTCAGCTAAGCCAAATGTTTGAGTTGCACATGCTGAGCTAACAGACTATAGTATTTACAAGGCTTCACTAAACACTTTATTCTGTTTTGTGGGAAAAAGGATTTTAAAGTTAATTTATTTTGCTGAGAGACTAATTTAAGCAAGTTAGCATTTTGTTGACAGAATTATGATGAAATTAATTTTTTTCTACAGAACTGACTGGAGAGTTAGCTAAATGCATTTTCTGTGCTGAATCAAGCATGTGCCAGGACTGTCAAACAGGGTTTCCTCCATGATTTCAAGTCAGTTTATCAACAAAACGAATACAAAATCCTTTTGTCTAGAAAATGAACTTAAGTGTTAATTGTTTGTTGATAAAGAGTGCAAAGCCAAATGTTCCTCTGTTGAACACTGATAAAAATGTAGGAGAGGGTGCGGTGCGCATGTGTGTGTACACAAACACACGGAGCTGTGTACCTTGCTTTGTTGTCAGAGTGTGAGTGTCACAAACCAAATGTCTGAGAACAGAGAACAGTGTCCAATCCATGCTGGGATGTGACATGGTCTGGACATCATGTTTATGTTGCGAGCATCACAAGGAATTAAACTAGTGTAGAAATACAAAACATGAGGGTTACAGAGCTGTCAATATTGTTTGTGGCAGGGATTCAAAGCCCCCCATTGTGAGTGTTAATTCTACTTCTACTTTGTAGGGGACAAGCATGTGTAAGATACAGTAGTTTTCCGGCCTTGAAGAATTGTGTCGCAAACAGATGTGGCAGGTGAGGAGCAGAGAGAGGAAGTGTTTGATGCAGATCATGATGGTTAGAAGCTGAGGCATAACAAAACAAACTCATTAGTTTGGAGTCCTATGGGGAAACACTTTTTGGAGACCAGGAATATATTTGAGTTTTCTTGACCACGTAAACCCCCCTCCTTCTGGACAGATAGCTATTAAGAGCCATCAGCCTGTACAAGATGGAAATTCACCTAAACCTTCAATTTAAGCCCAATTGGACTAATCCAAATCGCACTGATAGCCCACTATTGTAATTTTCTTTTTTTTTTCATATTTTTGTTGGCACAGTGTGATTGTAAGTGTTCCTAGGCCTCAGTTTTGAAGGTAGCATCTGGGGGATTAGCTCTGTGCACCTCTGAGAACATAACAGAAGAAACCCTGTGTTTAATTCTGAAAATATCATTATACTTTTGCTCTGCCTAGCATTAAATATCTGGTAAAGAATAAGAAAAAAAGAAATATTCACAGTGAGTATGTCATAAAATTGTGCAAAATAATTTTTTGCCTTTTTTCACTGCTCCTTTGTGCTTTTAAGAGGGTTAAAGTCAATGAGGTGGTAGGAAAAATATGAATAAAGCTATGAAGAGATATGATAGTGTCATAATGCAACATAAATTTCAGCCCTCTGATAAGTTTCCATGTTTATTCAGGAGGAAACAACCATCTAATCCCCAAGTTCGTTTATACGGTTGAAAATTCTGCTAATTGTAAGAAAATCCAATAGAAAGGAAAAGCAGTCAATTTTCAACTGATTTCTCTAAATAGTTATTGCCAGAGTGTTGAAATGAAGGAGATGTATAATGGGTATGGAGAGATGAGGTTAAAGGCATGAAAGTTGTTCCTCCCAATGAGTCATTTACAAGGGCATAATCATTTCTGTGTTCTGCGAGGAACTTTTATGACAGGAATGCAATGAGGGTTGCTGATTTTGCATTGTTTCACAAAATGTGACCTTTGAGAGAGATGCAACCCCTTACCTGAGGGTTCAAGGCTACTCAGACCTATTTCAGCAGAGCTGGAAGGAAGCTTGACTGATAGTGAGGCCTTCCAGCTAACACTGGACACAGACTGCAGCTGACCTCAAGTTAGGAGGTGACAGCCTGCTTGGAATTCAGTGTCCATTGCTCTTTATTATGTGTATTTTTTACAGTGACTCCAAAATGTTTCCTTGCTGGGTTTTGCCTGTTGCTTTCTGGTGTGAACAGCTGGTGTGTGGGGAGCAGCAAAGGGGGCTTTACAGTTTGATCATACCATTTATTCACACTTTTTCACTTAAACCCATTGTGCTGTGTCCTGTGAAGAGCCATGACTGCTCTTCCTGTGGAAGGTAAAACAAATCAGACTTGTCAGACTCCCTTGTTGCTTGACAGTCACTAATGACTGCAGCATATGTTGCTGCTTTCCTGGCCGCTTGGAGCTCAGTGCATCTGTTACTCCTACAGGATCCAAGTCCTGATTGTCAATACTGTGATTCCCCTGCACTTAGTCAGCAGAACCACGGGGTGTTGTCTGGTCTCAGGCCCATGAAGCTTGAGAGAGACCATTCTGGAGAGGGGTGCTGCAAAGGCTAAGGAGAATTAGGCCACAACTGGGGACCATGGTGTGCTAATCTGTAACACTGAAATTATATAAGTATCTTGCAGAAATCCCAACCTGGAAATAAAAAGGTTGCAAATTGCACATGCTGGATTAACACGGGTTCATAAGGCTCTCGCTGGGGGATGCATGCATAAATTGTTATAAAACTTGCAGTGTTAGTGCTGAGGGACCTCTCAAAAGCCAGGATTTTCAAATGAATGTGGTGCCTCTAGTGTGAAGTGTCTGTAAATCTGGCCAGTGTGCTTGCAATGTTAAGCCAGGAGACAGCATTTTTAAAATGGTCTCATAAAACCAAACTGACCAGAAAAGGCTTTGGTCACCTCTGTGTTTCAGAGACCTCTTCACGGCTCACCAGCTCATCTTTGCATACTTCCCAGCTGATGACACTGCATTTCCATTTTACCCTGAGGTCAAGTCTGCAGTGTAGGTGTTCAAAGTCACACCTATTCATAAAACCGATTTTGCAGTCTAATAACTCTTCAGATCCAGGGAGAGGAGAGATGTATTTTAAAGCAGGCAAAGGCAGTAGAGTTGAAAAAAAATTAAGTCTGTATTATGTGCAATAAGGAGTAGAGAAGGGCGTACTTGCTATTAAACTTATAATGTCATACCATATAATGAAACCAAAATTTGAGCCACTAGAAAGGTCGAACCCTGCTCTCTTTTGTCAAAGTACATTTTCTTTTCTAATATAATCCCTGCTGCTGGGTGCCAGCACAATCATCTCATAAGTGACTTGGCCTACATCACACCTCACTTTCTAGGGGAAACCGTAAGTGTCATTTTAGTATGTTGAGATGACGTAACAGACATTCTCAACATATAAATTACCAGCTTGTTTAAAGCCCTAATAACTAAGTACATGAATGACTAGAGAGTTTTAGTAAGGTTGATCTGCAAAGGTCATGTGGGATTATTTTTAGTGTAAACTGCAGAAATTGGTTTTGGAAAGGCTATGTGATATTTTGATAGGAGGAGCATAAATGGCAGTAGTTACTCCATCTATATAAAAAGAGATTGAGATGTATGTGGTTTAGAGCTTTGTGTAAAGTTGAGTACTGTAAAGGATCACCATGGCTGCATGCAGGCCACTGGAGGTTTCTACTGTTCAAGGCATTTGTTCCGGTTTTGTTCAAAAGAACCCAGAACTAATGGAGCTGTCATTGTAATCTGACAGGTAGCTAATATATAAAGAAGGGAAGATACATGATTCAGAGAAGCACTTGTTTGGAGCTATTTCATTAGTCACATGAAGAAAGGAATTAGAATGCAGTCAAGGTCCTGTAATTCAAATGAAGCTAAAAGATATGTATACACCATAGCCTGTGCAGGGGACCATTTTAGATTTGTGCTGGAGAGCTTTTCTGGCTCAGAGACAATTTTTTGTGGTATTCCCACAGAGGCTTAAGGGTGTAGAGATGTTCACAGTACCTCTCTGAACACATTTGCTTAGAGACTAGTCTACTAATTATTTTTGTCCTTGCAAAAGTGATGGTAGGCTGAAGAGATTGAGTTCTCTGCTGCAACAGCATAGAGCAAAAAGGCGGCAAGATTTCCTTCTTGGATAAAATCTCAAGCTGTTTTGCTGCACAGACATACTGGATTTGTGGGTAGCCTGTACCTGGTAGGAGGGCAGCCTGCTTATGAGGTTCTGTGGATGGGCCAGGTGTTGGGGACAGCCTGGGATTCAGAGCAGGGATTGTCCTTCTCCCCTGTCTTGGAGCCAAGGTCTTGTCAACATGCTAGAGCCCTTGTGCATATCCAGGTTTCCATGTTGTCCTTGTTCATTTTCCTGCATCTAAGTAATCTCCTGGTGTCCTTGTACTTTTAGTCTCCCACTTGGAGCTACATGGCTCGCAGGGCCATCTTACCATGGCATCCATTATAAAACAAATAATTCCTTCTCTGGACTGCTCAGTGCAAGATGAGTCCCACCACTAGATCCCTGCCTCTGAAAGGAGCAGGTAAAGATTCTGGCAACTTAGGTGCTCAAGATGTATCACATTAAACTCTTACTAAACAGACTACTTTTTCAAGCTCACCTTTAACTTGATTGTAGCCCCACAAGACCCCGTTTGGGTACAGATTTCACTCCTAATGACCAAGGAAATCCTACGTTTCTTTTTTGAAAAGAAGTCTCAACAATGTCTGCTAGAGGGGCAGCAGCAGTGTTATCTTTCTTCTCTTTTTATAGCCTAATGAAAAAGCATAAGAATGGTGCTTACAAATGACAGGGTTGACTCCTAAAGGCTGACCGCATATGATTCTTAAGATGTGAGATTATTTTAGAGACCTGAAGAACACTTCAAAGACTTGAAGTACACATACATGCACTGAGACTTGGACTTCGGGAGATACTTTTCAGATCTGGAAGAAGAATGCTTGCTGTGTGTGTTGAGATGTGCCTGACATATAAAAGAACACATTTCTTGCTGTTATCTATATCTATATATCTATATCTGTATCTATATATATGACTTCTTAAATTCAGTGGCCTTTCTAAAATATTCCAAATCTGTGAGGAAATTCAACATTAACCATGCTTTCCCCATTACTTGATTTAACTCAGAAGGCTACAGCTGATGGCTGGTACAGTGGGAGCTGTAACCTTCTAAAGAAATCAAAATCACCAGCTTTTGTAAGAGACAGCCTGGAAAAGAAGAGTCCCAAACCCACCACAGGGTTGGCCTGTGAAGATCTCCAGTGTCATCCTAATATTTTGCACTGGTTGAAGCCAGCTCTGCCATTTTGCTTTGAAAAACTAGGAAAGTCTGATTCAGAAATGTCTGTGCAAGTGACGGACAACCTGTCCCTTTAAGCAGCACAATTAAGCACCAAGTATCCCTGAGTGAGATGTGTGCTTTAGCCTCTCTAACCACCCCTTGTAATCATGCAGCTGTTCTGTTCAATTAGAAAAGAAAGATGTCACTTGCCTTCCCTCTGCCAAAGGTGTCTTGCAGTCAAGGATGGAGGCACTAATGTGACACTTCCCTGAAACAAGATTTGCGTTCGCTGCTGAACCAGCCTTTGTTGTTGGCCAGGGGAGCTTCATTGGCTTCCCAGCCAGAGGAAGGCTTTTGCAGTTCTTTGTTACCATGTGCTGGCAAGGAAAGGCAGTGTGATGGATTAATGAACAAGCTTGCTTGAATGGGGCTAGAAATTATCTATGAGTTTCCCCTATACCTATATTGTTCTTCTAGGTTATAAACAAAGCTACTTTTTCCTTAAAATGAAGGAAATTCCTGGGGTTGCACCTACCAACATTATTTTCCAATAATGTGATATGTAGTGGCATCTTGTGACATTAGTTTGCAAGTTGGAGAATATAAAGATCTTGAACAAACAAAAAGCTCACAATAAAGTGGAATAGCAACATATCTGAATTGTAAGAACCCCTTAGTCCACAGGAAAATATCTCTCTTTCCAGCTTGCTGGCCTCCTTTATTTGGCTGCACACAGCACAGACTGTAACTTTTGCATACTGCCCTTAAACTCTCAGCTGTGCTCTGGTTATTGAAGTGCCAGTTACTGAAGACTAAAGTAAAGAAGATATCTTTGGCATATTTTTTATTTAAAATTGATTAATTTGATGTGCATCTTCTGCCACATATGATTGTTTACCATGTGTCATTGTTTATATGGCAATACCTTCTGAGAAATCCAAGTAGCTTCACAAATACTGGGAGCAGTTGAGTTTGTCCTCAGCCTTATCATTTTTTCAAAGCTGGTCAGGTGGGATGGAAGGGGAAATGCCAGCATAGTTCAGTTAGTCTTCTGAGCCACATCCCAAGTGATAATCAATTCCCAGATGATGTTTGTATGTTGGATTGTGCACATGCTTGAGTGGGAAGAGGGACAGTTCAGCATTTTCCTGCGCTACCAAACTAGCTGATGTGAAATCAAAGGTTGGAAGATTTTATTGTGAAACCTGCCCTTTGTACCAGCCTGAAGACCCCCATCCTACTACACATGGTTCCCAATGTACCTGGATGTATGTTCACCTCTTCGATCTGTGCTTTACTTGCAATTTTTTATCAAAAGGAATGTGAAGAGGGTGTTATGAAAATGAGCTGGGCTATACATCATGGCTTTGATGTGCTGAACACAAGCCATTCATTGACTGCAGCACAGACAGCTGTGGACAGAAGGCTGAATGGTTCAACAGTAGCAGACATGGTGATTAAGTGTGAAATTTGGAAACTGCCTCATAATTTGCACAGAAAGGTTAACATGTGACATCAAAGAGTATTGGTATTGTCAGGCATGCATTCTCACAGTCAGGGTTCTTTGGGCAAGAGTTTCCTCCTGGAGAAAAATAAGAACACAGATTTGTGTAAATCTTTCCAAATTAATAGCCTGTTTTGAAGATATAGTCTGCCACTCCCTTCTATGGCATGCAGCCCTTATCCCATCTTTCACTGGGATCCACACAACAGTGCTTTTCATCATACCAACTACCGATAGTATTTTAAAGAACAAGGTGTCTTCTGAAACCCCTTGTGGGATAAATTAACCTTTTCCGTCACGTGCATGTGCAGCACCAGACTTGTCCACCATATGTCTACACATCATATGCAGAAACCTGTGCTCAGGTTGGGACTTAGCCAGCACCTGGGAGCTCAGTACACCTCACCTAAATTTGTCACCTTCAGCTATAGATTGAATTACCTCACTATGAATGCACATGTCACTGTGAACATATTCCCTGGCTCCAAGGGTAGGGCACAGTGTGGCCCAGCAGATTGCAGCATGCTCAGCATTCCCAACACGTACGGCTGGTGCGTGTGTATGGAGGGAGCGTGGCTGCCCTGCTCTGAGCTGGTAAACCACTCTTGTATGCTTATCCCAGAGGTTCAAGTCCGGTACCTGGAGTAAAATAACTCAGGGCACATGCATATCTTGGGGGTGATATCCTCATTTATTAAGAAAATCCACATTATGTCTTTAGCCCTAGTTACTAGAAACCACCATGAGGATCTGTTTACATGGGAGAAGGTAGGAAAACACTTCTTTCATTAGGGCTGGGTTTTGTTTTGTTTTCCTTATTGCAAATGGCAAATATAAAGTGTTAGAAACTTCACAGGACACAAAAGGTAGCTTTTTATAGTAACTATTGTTTGGAAAAGGTGAGAAATATCAGATTCCAGTAATATAAAGTGCAGCAGTCCAGCAACTTGGAGCATGAAAGTTTTGTTGGTTTGAATACTTTGGCAAAATGCCAAGTATAAACCAAAGGACAAAGCTCCCTCCCTCCCATGCCGAGAAAAGGGAGGAAAAAACTGAACACTTAAACTTGAACTTAATTAGTTAAATATTTACACAAAAAAGGAAAAATTAAAAGTAGACTACAATATAACACACATACCTACACAAGTTAGATATAACAACAATCCTCTACTTCTCACTGAAAACAGATCCCATCACTCTGGATCCATGAAGCACTTCAAAAGACACCCAGCAAGGAACAGAGAATAACAATAAAATGTTTACTTCCCTGAACTGAAACAAAATGCAAAGTAGTAGCAGGGCAGCAGCAAAGCCCACCTCAGCAGGACAGTGGCAGCCTGTCCTGTCTATATCTTGGCCATGATGGGAACTGAGAGAACTCTTCCAACTTTACTGTATTAATACTTGAGGTGACATCAGAATATGGTATGGATACCACTGGCTAGCAGAACTCAGCTGTCAGCTGGCCTAATCCAGCTCGAGTCAGCTGATAATCCAAGGCCTACTCTCAAAACTAAAGCCTAAATTTAGGTCTACACCTACTTAAACCCAGGACAGCATCACAGGTTCATGGCTTCTTAATGGTACCAAAATCAACAAGCCAAGTCTGTATTAACAGTGTAACAGAGTCTTGGCAAAAGATCCAGAATCTTGGCAGAAGTTAAAAAAAAAAATTAATCAGAGTAAATCTACAAATCTCTTTTTAATTGTGCCTGAATACATACAGTGGGGAAAAAGGAAAATGTTCTGTTTTGGTCAAACTGGCACATGGTGAAGGTATGGTTCCTGGCTTCAGAGTGGAATTTGGTGCAAGGAATTTGTCAATGTGTGAGTAGGAGGGAGGGTTTTTAAACCATGCCAGTCTGAGCTAGCTTGATTTTTTTCCATCACGGATGAGTATATTTTGCTGTAGTGTTTAACATACAAAACAGGGCTTTTCCTACTCCCTTTGAGAGGTACTGCAATAGCCCTGTGGGAAGTGACTTGCAGGATGGTTTTCCTGGTGTTTATTCTCTGTTTTGGCAGCATCAGAAGTTTTGATGAAACTCTTTGCTGGACTCCTGAAGGTTTAAAAGAACTGTTTCCCTAGTTGGCAATTACCTCTCTTTTGAGAATGATTTTTTTTTCAGTGTCCCAAATAATTGCAGGACAAAGGATTAGCAGTTACCCTGAAATATCCCCACTTTTGGCAGCTGGCCAGTTTTCTAATGCAAAGGGTAATTCAACTTTCCTACTTTTGTGGTAAGTTTATAGTAAGCTCCCTCCTCCTTAGTGGTCCAGAGTATGTAATTAAGCAGAATATGATATTGCAATTGGTAATTCATCATGTGTTATCACTTAAAGACAGAGATGGTTGCAAATGGATACAAGAAACACAGCTCTTATGAATGGCTTCCCTCAAACTCAGTGACTGTGTACCTCTCTGGTTTTACTGGACCAAAATGGGATCATCTTCTTTTGCATCTGTTGGAATATATTTGTTGTGTCTCAGGCACTATTCATCTTTCTCCAGATTTCCACTGAAAGCACATCATCCTTTGTTGCTTCTTTTGTTTTTATCCCTTTTCCACTGTTATTCATAACTCTTGACTGTCTCCTGTTTCTAAAGGACAGACTCTTTCATATTGTGTGAAGCTGAAAAGCAGTGTCACACATATCTTTATGGGTCTTAGAGAAACAGAAATGATTCATGTCCCATGGTCTGTACTGGACATAGCCTTGTAAGCAGTGACTTCAAAGACTGCCCTTACCTGCTCATTGCTTAAAGCAGCTCTCACTGATTTCACAATACAGCAAACCATGAATCTACTATCTACATACAGTTCATGTATTGTATGTATGAAATTATGCATGTGTATATATAAGCAACGAAATATTTTCAAATCATGTTTTATTTCTCTTCCTAGCAAGTAGTTATGCCTCCATATAATTTAATGAGATATTTACTGTCTTAGCATAAATGAGCCCTAATAACACCAGACAGAAAGGGAGGTGAAATTTGAATAGACAAGCTTAGTAGGGAAACTACAGGTAGTGTCAACATAGGAGTAGGACAGGTGCCTCTGAAGGCCTTGTTAGATGTGCCTGTTTCCAGTTACAAGTGCCTGCGACCAGTGCATAGGCAGAGAATATGAGAAAAAAATAGAGAGCTGAGAAAAACAAAATTTAGTCAAGCAGGATCTGATTCTGCTGTGAGATTAGGATGTGGAGTCATCCTACTGAAGAAAATCTGCCCATCAGAAGTGACCTCTTAATCCCACAGCTGATTCCCAGGACTCCTGACTCCCACTTGCAGAGGCAAATTAAACATCTTTGATCCTGTTCAGGGCTTGACCATGTAAGAGAGGATCAGGGCTGCAGGAAATTCGTTAGGGACTGGGCTCCTGCTCTTTATGAATGGTCCAGGGAAAGGCAGAAACAAAAAGCCTTGCAAGGAGGAGAGGAAAGATTAGATTGTTGCTTAGGCAGTGGTGCAGCCTGGGATGCTGAAGATACCAGAGCATATGTTGAGAAGTTTCTGTGGAGCAAGGAGCAAGATCCCTGCCTGATGCCCCAAGGGGAGATGTACTTGCCCCTTCATATCCCCTTCTACTTTCTTCTGGTAAAACAAGAGGGCACAGGCTTAAACTCTGCCAGGGGAGGTTTAGGTTGGATATTAGAAAGAAATTCTTTACAGAGAGAGTGGTCAGGCACTGGAGTGGCCTGCCCAGAGAGGTGGTGGACTCACCATTCCTGGAGGTTTTTAAGATGAGACTGGATGTGGCACTTAGTGCCATGATCTAGTAATCATAGTGGGGTTGGATCAAGGGTTGGACTTGATGATCTCAGAGGTCTCTTCCAACCCAGCTGATTCTATGATAGCTCCTGTCCTTTCTTTGACACCATGATGTAAGGACAGTTTGTCTGTTGTAAACTGCTCCTTGTGTCAGGGAAAATTGAATTTACATGTTATGTATATTAAACTTCATAGTATCTTACCTGACACCTGGTCTCATCAGATCTCAGAAGCTAATCAGGGTCAGGCTCAGTTACTACTTGGATGGGAGACCTCCTGGGAATACTGGGTGTGCTGTAGGTTCAAGCTCGCTCAGCTGTGGCTTAGTGAGTTAAATGGTGGGGCCAGGTCTGCACACACTGTGCCTCATCTAAAAATCACTGTGCAGGCTCGAAGTACACACCCATGTGGGTAGAGCCCTTCCCAAATCTTTGTTCATGAAGCCTAGCCATCGCATCTTACCTGTAAGAAAACTGTTGTCTTGTTTTCATTGCAAAATGTGACAGCCACAGATAGGTGAGAGGTAACAAAACCTGGGAGCAAAAATATCTTTGGTATTTATCCAGGGTGTCATGAAAACTGTGAACAGTTGTGTGTAAATTACAACAGATGTGTCAGATAGTGCTTTCTTTACCACGGTTTCCAGGAAATTGCAAGACTGTTTTTAGTTGCTGATAATTTTGTCAGACTTTATTTGCTTAGGTTGATCTTTACAAACACAGCTGTAGGGCTGGTATTGTAAAATTACTATTATTTTAGCCAAGCCTGTTCAACTGTTTTTGAAAACAAGGCCTGGAGATTCCTGCTTTGATCTGTACATACTAACAAACCTTTTCATGAGCAGTTTGAGCGGTGGTGGCTGTTGCATTCAGTATGTGGCTTTCTGCTGTGCAAAGTTAGGCTAAGCTTGTGTAACAGTTCGTTTTGGATACACATCCAGAATAAAGCTAATCACAGTCATAACGTACCACAAACAGCATTTATTGCAATAACAACAAACAAAAGAGAATTAAAAGGATAAAATACTTAATACTCAATACAAAAGAGACTAGAAAGAATAAAATATTTAAAACTTAAAGGATACAAAAGGATACAATATAGTTGAAACATAGTTGATGCTGCAGCAGTTGCTTCCTATTTCTGATGCT
>JAWWEV010000002.1:2240769-2363379 GCA_035583235.1 Hafferia zeledoni
CCAGGACGCAGTATAAGGTGATGCCTGAGAGGCAGCCAAACACCGCCTATTAATTACAAAAGTGGCAACAGTCTGTGAATGTCACCTGTTGGGTAGTGGTCGTACGACCCCTGCCCACCTATTCTTCCTCCCATCATTAGCTTCCTCACCCCCTTGTACAGCCTTCACCATTGTGTTCCTATGCGTGCAGCCAAGTCAGAGAGGAACAACGCCTTGATAATGAAGAACATCTAGTGTTATATAGTTACTTTGTATACTGTTCTGCCTACTTTCCCAGCACGTACTTTCTCACCCTTCTATGCTCCATTGATCATTTAAATTTAAAAGTACCCCCCTTACAGCTTGACAAGGTGTTTGGGGTATAAATTTTGTACATGGCGGAGGGACCTGTTGATTTTAGCAGTGAAAAACCTCTGCAGGGTCAAAACTCTAGGAGCATGTGCCATTCCTCTCTGTCCTCTAGCAGTGCCTATGGGTGCAGGTTTCACTCACTGAGTGACTCTCCCTGGCTCCCTGGACACGGACCACAGCGCTAGATCAGTGTTTGAGATTGTTGGAGCTGTCGGCCCTGGGGGACAATTTTATTGCGCAGTGAGTTTGCATTTGTGCATCTTCCTTGTGTTTACGCAGGGCTGGTAGGGAGCTCATCCTGTTCAAATGCAGAGTGGATGGGGTGCTAGGAAAATTAGGTTTTAGTGTTGGTATTCTGTGACCTCTGAGCACATGCTTTTGCAGTATTAATAATGATATTTACCACGATTTGGACCTTGTGCATGGTTATTCTGGAGTCAGCTTTTGGGAAAGCATCAATGGTGCTGAAGTTCCTTTTTTAAACAGCTGGGACTGGGAAAGAAACAGTCTTTCACAGCAACAGAACAATGTTTCATGTGCAGAAGGGTTCCTTTTATGTTCTATCAAATAGAAAAATGATTTGAAATATGCAGTGGATTTTGAATTACAGATGTCCAAAGCCTGCAGAAAGCAATGAACCCATCTCCATTACTTTTGTATGGGTTCTGATTCCCCAGAAAAGGTCCTGAACACATACTGTTTACATTTTGAAGACATCAGAAAGGTGTCTAGATTCTCTGTCTTCTTGCTTCTGTTCATTATTGATTTCCTTGTACCTGAACTTTCCTTGAACTGAACTTTCTAACGTGCTTGTTCTGTGGATCCTAAGTGCTGTGGGCCTGCAGTGGGATGAGTGGAATTAGCGTAATTCCTGCCATGAACAATGCTTACTTCTGGCAAGCTAGTTATTCCAGATCAGCTGGTTGAATTGAGTAGTGGCCACACCACTTCTGCATCTCAAAACCCTCCTGAAAACAGGAATATAGCAATCATAATCTAGGGACTGCTCTGTAGAGCAGGAGGAGGACTTTGCCTCAGACCATTTTTTGATCTCAGACTGTGAGTACCTGGGCAGCCACCAAGGCTCTCCATTTCTCTAAAGAGAGATGATGAGAAAATTTCTCATTCCAGCTTTGTTTCCACTTGTGAGGAAAGAGAGAGTTAATTACTTTCTGGATATAGTGCAGCATGACAATGCTGAGTTGGCCTTATGCATCCTGAATAAATTGTTGCTGACCCTGCTTGAGGAAGGGTTGGACTAAGAGACCTCTTGACAACGCCTCCAGCCTGAATTATCCTGTGATTACCACTTGGAAAAGCTATTTCAGAAATTTCTGGCATAGTTCACTTACCTTTTCTGCCACAGGCTTTGCATATTGAGCTGGAATGGTACTGAGGAGAGAAGGAATTTCAGTCAAGGTGTGAGGGACTTTCACCAGGTTCTGGATGCCCTGGCACCCAGAGCTACATAGATATCCTGCAGACTGTGGTGGCTTTTAAGCCTGTGCTTCCCTCTAGTGCTGGGTTTATGGCACAGACAGAAGAAACAAGAGAAGAGAGTGGTGCTTCATGTCCTAGATGGGAATGGGTGTACTCTGTGCTACAATCCCTTCTTCCTTTCCCTCTCAGGCTGGTCAGGTTTGGTCTGCAATTTGTAATGCAGCCAAGTTAAAGCCAGCACACTGTGGTGGTTAACTGTGATTAAACCCTGAAGGAACAGTACATCTGGGAAATATGGGGTGCTGGAATCTTCTGGTGTGAATAACAGGTAAAAGTTGACTTGTTCAGGATCAGATCAGTCTGGATATTTGCCACCACTGTTGTATATTAAATTCTGGCTCTTTGCCTGCAGTTTATTTTTTCTTTTAGTTCGTATTCATCTTCCCTCCTTTCCCCTTTTTTATTATTTTTCAGATGCCTAAATGAGAGACTTTGCAAAATGCACAAGTGTTTTCCTTATGTTTCAGCCCAGTAGAAGAATAAATTATAGCTTCAACTTGGGAATACTACGTCTGTCATTATTTGTAAAGTAGCCTTGAAGAATTTTGCCTTGGCAAGCCTAATTGCTGATAACTACTCCTTTTATGCAAATCTGGGTGCATGTGGGACTTATGTGGTTGTGGGCTCAGCAGAGGCACAGCTGTGGGCTTCCCAGGCACTGTTCTGCATTGCAATATGATGCCCCAGGAAGCTGGTTTTTGAATTATAATTAGTTTAGATACCTGCAAACAAATCATGTGATATTGGATCCAACCCTGAGAAAAAACCCTAATAATTTGAGTTCCTAAATTAGTCTTCTGCATTTACTTTTAATAGAAGGAAATTGCCTTTTGAGCTGTGGTTGCTTTTTTTGCCTGGCTCCCCTGCCTTGGGCAGTTAACAACTTCCGTGTGATTGTGATGCCTGCCAGCTTGACGCTCACTGAATTGCTGCCCCATCTTACCTGCTTCTCCCTATTGTAGAAGCAGTTATTGCTTGGCAAAAGCTGGACTTATAAAGTCCTAAGGCTGCTGTCCCCATCCTTCGCCTCCAGGTGTGGCTGTGGTGCTAAGTGAGCAGCCTCACAGCCACTGGGCTGTAGTAACCCGTATGTGCCTTGCAGAAAATAAGGTGATTCACCCTTTCTGCTCCTTAGCAAAGGAGAAACTACTAAAGGGGTGGTAGCTGGGAAGAACATCAATATGAAACTGCATGCTTTGCTGAGCATCATATAGAGGCAGCCTCTTTTTGCTTTAAGGCTATGCTTGGAGCATATTCACATCTCTGGAAATCCAACCACTCAGTTAACAATACTAGAGACAGGTACTGTAACAGCAATGACTCTGAGCATAATGTGCAAACTGTGTGCTAGCTGAGGCTCGCACTGCTGCAAATGGAGTGATTATAGAGCACAGCAGGGCTCAGTGCAGCATGAGAAGCATATGTTCAATGCTACATAGTTAATAGTACAAATATTAATACCTGGCTTACCTGAAAAGCTCAGCAAGCAATGCACCTGGGTTACTATCTTGTGGTTGGAATAGCTTTATCTCTGCAGCCTATTGTCAAAAGCTGATTTCAGCACACTCCCTCCAGTGGGACTGAAACTCAGTGGAGTTTTCACTTTTAGTTCCAGGGTACAACAAGGTCCTGAGTCCCAGTGTGAAACTTGATGCAGGGCCCAAC
Source organism: Hafferia zeledoni (assembly GCA_035583235.1). Lineage (NCBI taxonomy): Eukaryota > Metazoa > Chordata > Aves > Passeriformes > Thamnophilidae > Hafferia > Hafferia zeledoni. The sequence continues at coordinate 2,244,286 of JAWWEV010000002.1, forward strand.
AGTTAAATGATGTAGGCCCCAGGACAACTCAAGTTCTGCCTGTCTTTGGTTTTGGCTTGTTTACAAGGAACAGTTGAGCAGTTATTTTTTATTTGTGCAGAAGTGGCACTTCCCTGGGCACTGGTCTGTGAAAGTCCTCAAGCTGGGATGTGTGATGAAGAGTGGGGATGCCCTATTAATGAGAGAACTGGGTATGTGCTCTTGGAGAGGAGACAGCTTAGCGCTGTCAGCTTGGGAGCATGTCCTTCAGCATGATTCTGCTGGGAGGGCTGCTGAGCAAAGTTTTCCTGCTCTGTGAGTGTTTTCAACTAGGTGTAAGCTGGAGTAGAGCAAAGAACTCAACATTGTGCTGCAAATCCACATGGAGCAGCTGCCACAGGGAGGGAGGTGAGGAACTCACAGAGGGAGCCTGAAATTAAGTATTAGCTAGACATTTTAAGTTAAATCTGAGCCACAGTGTAGCAAAACCATTAACAGTACATCAGCAGAGACGCTTTCCTTCATTTTTACAAGTGATGGAGTTGACTTTCTTGAAAGGTATGCTGCTGTTCTGAAGTACTCAAGATAACATTAACCAGGAGGTGAGCTATCAGCTCCCATATCTGGGACTTCTTACTGGGTGGCACCATTTGCATTGAGAGCAGCTTGCAAAAGCTGAGGCAGTACTTTCTTGCTGTGGTGTAAGTTTGGGAGGTACAGTTATCACTACCATAGGCTGTCTTCTCGTTTATCTGGTTGTGGACAGGCCCCTCCTACCATGTCACAGATTTCACTTGCTGAAGGAAAAATAGGGCTTTAATTGCATAATTCAGAGGGACCATATGTGGTAGTTTTGGCTTTAGTTTTAGCTAGGCCTCAACGATTCAGCAGGCCCAGAGAATGTAACATAGACTAGAAGGGACAAGCATCACCTGACTTAAGCAACCAAAGAGATATTTCATATCATCTGACATCACAAGAAGTATAAAAAGAGAGGGAGGTGGAGCTTCTGCCTCTTTCTGGTCTTTGCCTTAGACCTGTGAAGACACTGCCCTGCCTCTACTGAGATTAGTCCTTGCCATCATCTGTGCTGTGTTATCTAGGGAGATGAACATTTTCTTTGTAATTTTTCTCCTCTCTTACTGGGAGTTTTCTCTGGAAGAGTTTTTGGGACATTTTGTGGGGTTTGGGTGGTTGGAATCTGTATTACTTGGTTGGGCAACTCAGAGCTATTATTTCATTTCACATTTGTATATCTATGTTTTATATCATATTCTGTTTTTAATTTTCTTTTCTTCTGTGTAAATACAAAAACCTTGCTGTTTTAAAGTTCCACTTCTAGGGTTTTTTCCTCCCTCCTTTTCCCTGGTGGGGTGGGGTGTTTTGACAGGCAACTGGGCAGTTGGCATTTTGCCAAGCTAAACCAAAACACCATATCAGCTTGGAGATTTCTGCTGGCTCCCACTCCCTCTCATCACTCCTACTGCAGTGAGCTCAGATTTGCTGTCACAAGCACATGTGATACCACACTGAAGACCAAGCTGGGGTTCTACAAAATACAAATAACACACCTTACTTTTTCTTAGCTCTTTACATCCTTCAGGAGGTATACTTTTTTCCTACCTGTTTATGGCACAGCTCTATGAACACCTTGGGACAGTCTTGCTGCAAAACAATATGACATGTTGGGTATGGATGGAGTGGACAGGCTCCTTAATCTGTCCATGTTGACAGGGTCTGTGTACCGTGAAGATACAGCCTGAAGAAACTGTTTGCTGAAGGCTGGAGGGTAGTGTGACTGGGTTATTTATTTCCTCTTAGCTTGACATTTTTGTGGCCACTGTTGAAGAAAAAGGATTGGGAGCAAATCTTTGGCCTGACCATGTATTGGCTCTCCTTATGCTCTTATGGTCAGTGATGTTGGATTGCCTCCATTTCCCATGCCTGTGGAGAGATGGGCTCAAATGTCTGATCTGCCACTTGTGGGTGTTTGTGCTTCATGAAATTGATTTCTTCTAAGGGATGTCCTATAAGAAATGCAGAAACAGAAATAGTCTGAGATCATCAGTAATTTTGGAAGGTTTTGGCTTATATTCACTGTACGGTAAAGTGGGATCCAGCATAGTTTGCTGGGCATGTGTTTTGCAGCTGAGCCTGCAGTGCCTTCGTACTGGGCTGTACACAAGTGTACCACAGGAGACAGGGCCTGCCCTGGGAAAAGTATAGGCTGCACAGACAGGAGATATGTGAAAGGAATAAACTTCTGCAGATTGTCTTCTCATCATCACAGTGCTCTGCCTACTGGACCAAGCAACCTCTTGGGCCTTGGGTTCTCTCCGATGCAAAAAGCCCATACACAACCAGTTAAATGAGGTTGTTGCCCATGTCTGCCAAGTCCCACCACCATTCTGCCCCCAGCAGTTTGTGCGTTTGTGCCACTGATTTTATCTCTTACCCTGAGAACTTGAAAAAAGGTGCACTATTCCATCTGCTGGATTTCATACAGTGTCTCTGGGCTTCTTAGGAAGCCAGATGCACACAGCTTAAAACATGACTTTGCAAAAGAGGGGCCGTTCTTGTGGGGCCTACTAATGAACTAATATTGCCTTCCTTGTATCTGTAATAACAATGGATTAAAATGCTTAAAATCTGAGGAACAAAATTCCCCTAAAAGCAGGGTTTTAATAGGGATCATGGAATATGATAAATTTTGCAGTAATCCTCTACAAATTGTTATGCACATGTAAATATTACATGGCTAGCCCATATTAGTCACCTAAGGGTCTTTATTATAGACTGGGAAGACTCAGTAGATTAGAAATAGTAGGATTATACCCATTATGGAATAGTTATGCCTATTCTACAGATGAGCAATACAGAGACATAAAGGTATTATCTTACTTATTTCACTTAATAAATGTTCTGAGGTTTGGGCAATTTGGGATTTTTGCTCTTCCCAACAATAACTCCTTCATCTCCATGGTACACAGACACATCAAGCATTTTGCCTGGAAAATACAGATCAAGAAGGAAAAGTGGAGTTCTTTAAACTTGCCGACTAGGGATGCTGTCTCAGTGTTACCCATCAGAACTCAGGACCATCAGATATCTCCGTTAGGAAGTGCATAGCAAGATAAGGAGGATTTTTTTTTTTTTTTTTTTTTTTTTTTTTTTTTTTTTTTTTTTGAGTAAGACTATGTTTAGTGATGAAAATGGGAGGACCCAGGGAGATTTTGGAGGAACAGCCTTCATGGTTTAGGCTACAGAACAATTTGGCAAAGGAAGAAAGTTCTTTTATAAGGAAGAAAATTTCCTTGCAGAATCTTTTCCTGCACCACTTCTCTTGCTTTGCTCTAGAGAAGCTTGTGTGTACTGGCTCCATCAGTGGTTTTGGTCTTTCGAAGCCTTACACAGTTATCCTTACACCCCATTATAGGTTTGCCCGGAGGACAGCATTGCATGGCATACACTGAATGTGACTCCAAAATTCTGTATTTAATACTGTCAAAGACCTCTGAAAATAAAAACAGAAAGGAGATGCACCTAGTCTGTCCCTGATAACTTCTTTATTTGCAGTAGTTTTGGGAAGGCTACTGCAGGATGCTGGAACTAAACAGACAAGGAGGCAAGGGAACTGGGAGCAAACAGACATGGCATCCCCATGAAAGCAGCTGTTATCTCTCATTGTGGTAGAACAGAAGGATTTTTTAATTAAGAGAGGGTTTTTTTGGAACTGCAGGCAGTTTCTAAGGCCTACTGGCAGGTACTAAATTAGTTCTGTGGGAAAGGCCAACAGCTAGCAAACCCAAAGAAGATAAGAAGGTTTTTGGGTCAGCCTGCCCATGAGAAGGAATGTAAGAGGTAAGTTTTCTCACAGCAAAATTGAACATCTGCCCAAAAGTGTCATCCAATTAAGAACTGTTATGAAGGTTATAGACACTATGATTCAACCTATAAGATGTGGCTATGGGTGGGAATTAAGGGGATATATTGTGTGATTTGAAGTTAGAGCTTGGGTTTTATCTTTACCTGTTTTTCCTTTCTTCATAAACTGTCTTTGTGTGTGACTCTTGCGAGCTGTGCCCTCATTAATTATCAGCTGCCACGATCTACAGCGTACTCTTACATCTCATCATGGAAGATCACCACAATCCTCGCTCATAACTCAGTCCTTTTTCCTTCACTGTGTTTAGTGTAGAGACTTGTGCAAGCAACACAGAGGAAAAAAATGCCCTTAACGGTTCAGCTCCATGACTACATTAGTGCATGTAATAATCTGGAAACAAATATGACTGTAGACATCTCCCACAGTCACAGGCAATATTGAACAAGTCATCTACTTAACGGGAACTGTACATCTCAAACTGCTGCAGCTACGTGGATGACTGGGTTCTTTCTATGTATATAAATCTGCAAGTCTGCAGTAGGTTATAAAATTTATGAGCACTTTAGCCCTTATAAATTTTATCAAGTGTGGTCTTTAAAATCAAGGGTTGTTATTAGTATTACATGCAGATTTTCATTATTATTAACCCTCTGCTCACCCTTTGCCTTATGAGGGGAAAAAGACGGAAGATAAACCCTAAAAAAAGGGAAAGAGAAGATTTAGTTTATTGGATGAATGTAGTGAAATCAGTTTCATGTCTACAGATTGGCAGACAAAGGCTGGGTATTAAAGATTATATAATCCAAATAGGATGAATTTGGAGGAAGATATTCCCACTAACTTATAACTGCCTAAAGACAGCATTGCTAAAATAAAACATGTATCAAATAAATCACTGTTCCTCCAACTAGATGGAAATGTCATGGTTTTCTTGCCAGAATTTAACTCAGTTAAGAAAGTAAGATATAATTCTTTTCAAATACACTGAACTGGCATTATGAGGAAAGAATTGGTAACTGGAATCTTGAATTGGCATCGCTGTGCTCCTTTTCCCCATTTTCCATGATTTGGCTGTTGTCCATAGGAGTCATGTCAAAGCACATGCAGGGCTGCAGCGTGCCTGGGAGGTTGAGGCTACGCAAAGACAGGTTGCAGGGAAGAGCAGTTTTACAGACTTACAGGGACCTGGGAGAGTCAAAAAGAGACACAGGATGTTTGGTTATTACAGACTTGTTGGCCTAGAAAAACTTTTCCTGATGCAGTGTAAGGATGTCCATGCTCCACTGCAGCCTTTGGACCAGTCCTCATTACTATCAATGCATGGTATGTTCTCATTCCTGTATTTTCTTCTCTCCTTTTGTCATGGAGTGAAGTGCTTTTTTCTCTTTCTTTTCTTTCTTTTTTAATTTTTTTTAAAAACGTGAAAACTGCTGTTAGAATTATGTCCTATTACTTAAAGTGCTTGTTCTGTTACATGTATACGCAAATTTAATTATATTGGTCATATGAAAGATGCATGAAGGTTCACTTTTGGGAAATATGCCAAAGAGATCTTCTGAATGTGTAGCTGTTTGATGTAGGCTTGTGCATGGTAATTGAATTACTGATTAAATACTCTATCAATGAAACAATCTTGGTAAATTCTATGTACTTAAGTAACTCTAGCCTTGAGACTGTGGTAAATGGAGTAACCCTGTTATTGATTTTTTCACTTGAATATGCATATTTTATACCTCTTAATAAGACCATCCTTTTCTATCTATTTCTGTGTCCTTCAAAACTGAGGTTTTTCTTTCAATCACTTGTGAACTAAGTCATCCATGCTCCTTTTGAGCAAGAGCAAAAAGTCAGTCAGTCATATTGAGATCTTCTTTAGCCCTTGGCACAACAAAGGTTGATTTATTGAGCATGAAAGTGTGGGGAATTTACACAGAGGTTTAATTCTTGAACTTACACTTTGACTTTATTCCTATATTTTTCTGTTAATTTGTTATACAAAAATACAGCTGAAATCTGAAATCGAAAGAATTTAAGTCAATAGTAATAAAAGTTGTTAGAGTGCTGAATGCGCTCTGTGATGAGAGTAGCAGTGAAATGTTCAAGTTTGCAGTATTAGTTTGAATCTTTATTCAGGTAGCTCACTGAGGAAGCATTCATAATATGCATGAATTTCCAGTTCAACCAATAAAAAAAAATAAATTGGAAGCAGAAGTAATTAACCTGATAGTTAAACACACTCTAAAGGAACTGTAAGGTGCAGAAAGTCATACAGCTTTTTTTTTCAGTAGTTTTCCTTTTGCTGCTTTCTTTCAAGTGATTTCAAAGACTTTTCAAAGGGAAGATTACTGCTATTCCTGAGTTACGCTCCAAGTCAGAGCAGTTGTGTGGGATTTGTTTCACCTGCAGTTCTTGCCTGACTTCCCTGGGCTCAGGTCCCCTGTTTCAAAACCTGCTGCACACCAGGGCATCCAGCTGTGGCATAAATGGTGCTGTGTCTCATTACCATCCTTTTCTAGTTTGGGGCAAAAACAAAGATTGTGAATATATATCCAATTTGGTCATGTCTCTTTCAAAGGAAGCTGAAAACAAGTTTATCACCTTTTACGCTTTGGAATCACAGATTCCAAATCCTCCTCTGACATCCTCCTTTTGTGTACTCTGCAAGAGGCTTTGCTAGGTAGTAGCAGGCACCCTTAGGGAAACTGCAAAACAATATATCCCTGGCCTTCCTTGCTGGTTCTGCCCATGTGGAGAATGTTGGGGCTTCAGACATGGCAAAGTGGGGCATAAAGAAACTGGGAATTTTCTTTGGCTGTAAGGACTTGCTGTGCTCTCAAAGAATTAAAAAGCAGCCGTAAAGCAGAAAGAAGAGCTAGTAGCATTTGTAGGGGAGATTTACAGAGTACAAATTACCCATTGAACCAAATATCTGATTTGATTGTGTTGTCATACACTGGTTTTTAGTATTGCTAATGATGATACCAAACAGGAAATAAATGAAAAAAAAGATGCAAAGGGAACGTTTAGGAATGAATTAATTCGATTGCCTCCAGAGCTGAGGCTGTTCTTATATTTCAAAACTGCAAAAAGTAACTGAAGTTTTCTTTTTTTTTTTTTTCTCTTTTTCTACAAGGTCATTTAGGCTCCATTCTATTTCTTTTCTCTCCCCTGTGTATGAGTGAGCAGATAATTCCTTGATCAATACAGGGTAGTGCTGCTCTTGCTGGACTGAACTGTAAGGAAACTGGTGGGATTTTTCTTCCCTTGCAGTTAAACATTTTGCATCGAACTAATAACTTTTTATCATTTTTTGGTGCCAAAGAAGTGAAGAAGTGATTAGGGGGAAACCACAACACCTTTAGCAATCTCTCAAGCCACTGAGCTAAAAAGGTATGAATGTTAAGTGATTAGAAACCCATGGTTTCTTTCCCAATGAAGTGTCAGTCAGTGCATCTTCTTGATATGCTACAGTCAGACATCAGTCCGGAAAAACCCTCCAGCAGGTGATATTATGTTGCTAGTGGTAGGAAAATGTGCACTGTGAGCTGAGCATGGGCTTGGCACTCTGGCTGTACTCAGGCTGTTTTAAATTGAAAAAACTATGCAAGCAGAGCCCTACAGAGCTGTTGCTGAGCTGAGTTTGGGACCAGAATTAGCTAGCTTGGAAATTTGTCTTGAATTTATTTCTTACATATTTGTGAGATAGTTTTACATTATTTTGTGTCATAATATCATAAAATAGATGCATTTTCATTTTCAGCTCTCAGCAGAGAATTGAAATTTAGTGAGGATTGAAGTGTAGCTGACCAAAATTGTTTTTAAAATAATTAAAAAGTAGTGTATAATTTTATTCCACTGAAACCTGCCAATAATGGCCATGTATGTTTTTTAGAATGCACATATGAATATGAAAGTGAAAGAGAAACATTCATTCTGAAACTCATAATCTTTGGATGTATTTGTTGTCAGTCCGTATTGGAAAGAAAATGTAGACATATCCAAATATTCTGCAGAAATCCTATGATCTTGACAAGTATACTGGTTAAAAAGGACAGCAAAAGGTAAAAATTAGAATTTTAATACCCCCAAAGTATGGGCTGAGGTTGGCAATCTTAGACATGATTTAAGACATAGATTATATTACCTGGCAAGGAGTGTAAGATAGCATTAAGAACAGGAATTCAGTGTCCACGATTTGAGGATCTGCATGTCTCAGGGTGTCTAACTCTCAAATGTCCCCAAGAGAAGTTTTCAGAGACTTCTCGATGGGGCAGTGTCAGAAGAGCAGAGCCCATTGCAGGAAATCGTCCTTTCCAGTCCAGATCAATATGAGGACTCACAGGAAAAACATATTAAAAGTAAGATTACTGGTCTTTTCTTACTTGCAGACTTCCGAGTCAAAATTGAGGTACTTTACAAATTAACCTGATTTCTTGCATCCAGCTGCCCTCCTTGAGGAGAAGAGAATGACTCTCATTACAAGGACCTTTCTCCTGCTCAGTGGAATATGTTAATGTTGGAGGTATAAAAGCAATTCATGGTTTTAATTTGATGGGGGGAAGGGGAAGCCTTTGTTTATTTTACTTAGGGCTTATGATGCTTGTTTTGTTTATGCTTATTTACCTGGGACTTATGATAATGCTTATTTTCTTATTTTACTTATACTTTTCTACTTATCATAGAATTTGCTTAGTAGTATGAAGTTCACTGTATAACATGTAGCAAAACTCACACACTGTCCTTGAAGGTGCAATATCAAGAGGCCCAGAGCTTGTTGGATTAAGTAAAACAGCCAGGATACCCCATGATAAAACAGAAAACATGTCAAAAGAACAAGATAAGTCCAATTAGACCAGTTACAGTTGCCAAGATTGGTTTGAACCAGTTCTGAGCAAAAGGTAGAAAGTTCACAAGATGAAGACGTCTTACTTCATCCCAAAAGACCACCTAGGACCCCTACCCTGAATTACCCCGAGGAACAGCACAGATGCAAGAAGGAGCAACATGGGGCAGAGAAAAAGGAAATTAGTTCCTGGACTCATTATAATAACCCTGCCTTCTCTAAGAAAATAATGTTTATGCATGAAAGAAAAATAAATATGTATAACTTACTTGCATATAACCCACTGTTAGCTCAACCAGGCGTGCGTGTTTTTGGAGGAGTTATCCCCCATGTGTCCTTGGCCTGGAATAAACGTACCTCTCTATAACCTCACTGGATTATAGGGTTTTTATTCCACAAAACGAATCTGTGCCTCAGAGGAAAGATCGCAGGTGTGTTTTCCAGTTTGGAGGGTTCAAAGATTCTGTATACACTGGGATCCAGTTTAAGGCTCTGGTCTTTACTGTATTAATGAACAGTTGCACCCTGGTGCTAATGGCACTATTTATTAATGCCCAGTGTAAGTGCTGAAAAGGGGCAATGCTGGAGGAGAGGGCAGCAGCATTGCTGGAGGGTGTTTACAGGCTGAAGGCTTCTGCCTGGAAGTCTCAGGGTGATGTGTAGTTTATTTTACTTCTTGGGAGGACATGAGTTTCAATGGTTTGTTGTGAGAGGAAGGGGTGGAATTACTGTGAACACAGGCTTGAAATAGACAAGTGCTGCCTTCCCATTCAGGTCTTCCTTCTTTGCTCTATGGATTGCTTTTCTTTCTCAATATTAAAAATTAATCACCACAAAATTCAATTGTTTTAGCTGAACTTCATATTTTTCCACCTGATAGACAGTAAATAGTGGTCAAAATGGGAATAAAAGAATTAATTTGAATCGCACTGGAGTTTCTCTTGCATTCCTTGACCTAGAATTTAATCAGGGATCTGATTGAAAACTGAGTGAGCTAAAATGAAACACTTCACTGGACCTTGTCTCAAGCGTTGTCAGTATTACACTCTAGGAAAAGAAATTCAAAGCCTGAGTGCTAGGACAATGTGGAGGAGTGCTGTAGAAATTGGAGAGGTTACCATCTTACCATCTGTGCCAATTATTATCTCCTGTGATAAAGTTTTTTAAAAAAAAAAAGGCACTTTTTTCCCAGTCATCCATTTGCTCTGAAGGCAGGCAGGCAGGCATAATTCATCCAGGGAAGGGATAGACATTGAAAGCTACAGAAAGCTGCAAGCATTTACATTTCATGCAGAAATGTAAATATATTTCATCTCTACATCCTGCATCCCAGAGCTCTCAAAAACTGTGTTTCCATCCTTTACAGCTGCTCTTTTTTCCATCTCTTTCTCTTGACCTTCACTCTTGCCCAGGGCTTCCTGCTTGCTCCCAGGAGTACACGGAGAAATGATGTCTGCTTAGAGATTGCAGCTGGGGAGCCAAGCGGAGCTATGTAGAGGGGACCAGTCACCCTAGGAGTCCTGCATGGTCCATACTAGCTCTAGGAGGGCTGTGATGCTTGTGTCTCATGAAGCAGCTGCGATCTCCCCATCCCCTCCTTCCCCACAAACGAAAGTCAGTGCAGCTGCAGCAAGTGGAAATAAGTTTTATCAGCTCAGGCCAGCTGGAAGTCTGGCCTTTTACCAGACAACTCCAGTCTGCTATAAGCCAGATTGCTTTCCATTCTTCCCAGTCCTGCCTCCACGAATTAGGTGCTGTAAAGCACAGCTATAGGCAGCAACTTCCCATAATTTCTGCCCTGCAAAGCCAGGTAACAGTCCAAGTTTCTCATCATCTCTTTCTTCTCCTCTTTCTCACTGTCTTTCAGGGACAGATAACAGTAATTCTACACATTACATGTCCTCCACAGCTAAATAACTAAAGATTGCCATTATTTCTCTGCCAGAACTAGGTAACTGAAGTACTCTTCATTATATATCTGTCTTAAAGGCAGCAACAGCAATGCTCTAAATTATGTGCCTTCTTCTTTTTTGTCTGTCAGGCAGATATATTGTTATGCTCATCTTTATGTGTCTTTCCTGGAGCTGTAATAGTTTTCATTGTATCTCCTCAGGGCTTATTATGATAATGTTCCTTATTGTATATTCCAGAATCATAAGCAGGTATTTTTTGAGTCCCCTCTGCAGTATTTTACCTTCTATATCTCTTACAATTTGAGTAATTAAAATAGTGTCCTTACATCAACAGCTTTCAGAAGGATTTTTCTTTTCCTCTCAGGAGTTTTGTATGGACTGTTGAGGTTGGTAGTGTCCTGTAAAGTGACCTCTTCCTAGGGCTGGCTGGTGCCATTTGCCTTTTGGATTTTAGCAGTACTTTACTGCCAAGCCACTATGCTTGTGGGTTCTTCAGTGGAAGATGCTTGGGACTTGGGACTTAGTCTCTCGTGGTACTTGGGGCCCACCTTCAGAAATCAAGCTGTCCTACATGTATGTTTGTTCATGTCCAGCATTTTGCAAATCAAGGTGATGAGTTCCTCAGAGGAACGACTGTTCTATCACAGTGCCCAGCATCCTTACTCCTGATTTTATGTTCAGTCATCTTTCTTAGCTCATAATATAAAATCTGCTGTGCATGGGTAACTGAGGCAAGCTTCACAAACTCAGCTATGACTCCTTGATTACTATTAGGAATTATCTTTCTTGGATTTCAGTATTGACTCTACATTTTTATTCTCACAGAACAATGTCTTCTGTGAGGCTCTGGAGCAGTGTGTTTTAGGTTACCTTCCTCCATGCTGCATGAATACTAAACAGGTTAACAAACCACTTGTTGGTGATCAATTCATGTAAAATAACTCCAAGCATCAAGCCCAACCTGAAAACTATTTTATAAACTATTCAGTAAATGTATCTGCATAAATAGCACACAGAAATAAACCGGAACTGGTCTGAGAGCAGAAAAGGAGGGCTACATTTGCAGCATGGTTCCGACTGTAAATCAAATCAAACCAATTTTGTCCCCTGTTCCAGATTTTATTAGAGAATCAAAATTCAGATCAGTCTCATGAAAAGATTTCCTTGTACTGCTCAAATCTCCAAAGTAAGCCTCACTCTACTTGCAGGTGAACATTGCCTCTGAAAAAAAAATCGAACTGCTGGCTGCCCATATCCTCAGCGTCAAATAGCTGAAAAGTAAAAGACATTTCAAGAAACATTGTGTTTGAATTTTGAGATGAACTGGAGTAGAAGCTGCTTAGAAAAGCAATGATGCAGCTCCAGGTTAGGAGAACTCTTAAACTTCAAGGGAAATTAGTAGGTATAGCTGAACTGAGTAATTTCAGGAGTGCAGCCATGGAAATTGATTCAGACCTGTGAATAATATTACATACAAACCCCATGTTATTAAAATTTCCACCTTATTGACTGACATAGAAAAGAACCACACAGGTAATCAGTCAGCAATATTAAGGTCTAATCATGACAAACCAGTGAAAGTGGAGGGCATTCTGCAACTTGGAAAAAACCTGCAAAGTTCATTGCAAAAAGCTCTGCATTTAAAAGGGCTTCTAGCAATGCTAATCTAAGAGAAGATCCTTTCAGCTTAGATGGGAAAGATATGCTGGCAATATTTTTTCATATAAAAGAAAATTGAATTCTTAGTCAGGGTAGAGAAAAAAATACTGGAATCTAGTGTAATTGTGAAATTCCCTCTATGTAATGTTATCTGGAGACCATCAGCCAGGGGAGGTTTATCTGTCATTGCCTGAAAAGGAGGATTTTCAAAGCAAAATTTCCGAAGTAGTCAGCAGAGTGATTGCAGCAAATTCCATCGACTGTCATAAAAGAGGATCTGGCATAGTGCTGAGCACCTCAGCATAGTGGTGATAGTTCATAAACCAATGGCATGAGGTATTGGGTGTAAATTGTTCTTGATTTCAGCAGGTGTACAACCAGCCCTTATAAAGAGCTTGGAAGCGATAGGTAAGTACATGTTTCCCAAAGAAGTTCACTCCTCTGTGCCTCTTCTTTCTTGGATCAAATGGCTTAGTGTCTTATTTCTCCAGCTATAAAACAGGTACGTGGACAATCCTGCCTTTGCCATATATGGAGGGTGATGGGCAGTGAAAGGCTACCAGATTGCTTTACACAATAACTTTACACATTAACAGATAACTTCACACGTTATATGTTCAGTTTATCAAATCGTATGACTATTAATGTGGTTTCTGCAACAGTTTTGCACAGCCCATCTCCAGTTGGTTTTAGGCTCCCTAGAAAATAAACAAACCATGAGTTCACCAGCAGTGGTGACCCAAAGGTCTGTGGTACACAGGACCAAAGCAGGAGGCTCCCTGTCTCAGAGAGGAAGCCTTGTTATGTGATGCTCCCCCCCAAAATCCATGCCTAGTACTTGTTATGTTGCATTGACTAAGTTAAAGGAATGATTTCTACCTATCTATGCAGCATTGAAGGGAAGGAAGAAGGGTTTCTGCTTTCCCCTTTGTCCGAGGGGATGCAGAGATGGGAGACAGAGACAAGGCAGTCCAGGCAAGTGCAGGCAAAGAAGTAAGAGGGTTTTTATTCAAGCAATTCACAAGGTATTATCTCAGGGGGCAAACCCCAGATCTGGGCTGGATTGGGTGAAAACTAAGGAAGGGGCAGGATCTAAGGGTCATTAACCAATGGATTTCGGACAGGGGCAGGGCTGGCTGGAGCATATTCCTACACCTATCTGCTAATACAAAGAAAAATAAAGTGAGTTATACTGTGTGTCTAACAAGATCTGCCAGTCTCAGATAGCAACACACCAGCATGGGCAGCTGTAATGGAAACCAAAGAACTTACTGATTAGAAGCTAAAGGAGTCAAATTTTGACAAAACCAAATAATTTTTAATGGGATAATTCTTTCATTGGTTTCAAGGCAGGTCATATCACTCAATTACTTTTTTAAACAAGTGAAAAGTTTTTACAGCTTTCATAATGTGCTCAAGATAGCTTATACTTTTGCAAGAGAGCTGCTTTTAGTGAGCTGCAAATACTTATATTCTGATAGAGATGGTACTAAACAAAATAGAGTTGCAAAAATGTCATGGAGCATAAGCTTCATGTGTTAGGAATTAATTAAAAATAGCTTGTCAGTGCTTACAGTGTCTGATTTCAGTAAAGTGGGCTGTTTTCCATCCTTTTATGCATCATTTAACTAGAAAACCATTATGAAGTCGAAAAGTATATCAATATTCAATACACATGAAAATAAGAGGGCTAAAGAGTGAAAACACTTTTAATATTCGTATATAAATTGACTATATAGTCAATACACTGGCTTGCCTTTTTGCTTAGTCTTCAGGGAAATGTAACCGTTTTGTGTCTGGTTTTCATCAAGCTCCAGTGAAGCAGCAGAAAAAAACCCCAAAACCTATTCCTAAACAGAGAAGAGGTCCCAAATGTAAATTTGACTTCCCCAAATTTTTGATTGGTATAATCCATGGTTTGGGGCTTTCTGTAATCAGACAGGGCCCAACTTTGAACATCTATATCCAGATTTCCCAAGGAATCGAGGAGGGTCTTAAAGTCAGACTCTCTTAAATCTGCTTTCAACTTTTATATGAATCCATACCAAATATCTTCCTGCTCTTTTAGCCTGGCTTCTCAAATAAAACGTCTCTTTGGATGGAACAGTATGCCATTCTGTTCCCAGTAACTTTTGAAGTTGCTCAGTTCTAACACTTCCCACAAGATCAAAAGGCTCAAAACATATTATTCCTATAACTATTCCTACAAATTGGCAAAATGCCAACTACCCAAACACAGTGTAAGAGTCTCCCTCCCCACACTGAGAAAAGGGAGGAAAAAAACTTAAAGAGGTTTATATATTTATACAGAAAAGAGAAAATTAAAAGTAAACTATAATATAACACACACCTACACAAGTTAGATATAGCAACAGTCTTCTACCTCCCACCGAAAACAGATCCCATCACTCGAGATCCATAAAGCACTCCAAAAGACACCCAGCAAGAAAAAGAGAATAATAACAAAATGTTTACTTCTCTGAATTAAAACAAAATACGAAGTGGCAGCAGGGTAGCAGCAAGGCTCACCTCAGCAGGACAACAGCATGTCCTGTCTCTATCTCAGCCATTATGGGAACGGAGAGAACTCCTCCTACTCTACTGTATTTATACTTCAGGTAACATCAGAATATGGTATGGAATACCATTGGCTAGTAGAAGTCAGCTGTCAGCTGGCCTAACCCAGCTTGAGTCAGCTGATAATCCAATGCCTATTCTGAAAACTAAAGTCTAAATTTAGGGCTAGCTAAACTCATAATAATAATGAATATGAAGAGCTGGATAAAAGTGTACAACTGTTGCCCACTACTAAAAAAAAAAAAAAAGAGGGAGGTTGCAGTGGACTCCTCCTCACAGACATTCAGGAATTGTGAACTATGAGAAAAGATCAGGACAGAGCCCTTTTCTCCTTAGATCTCAAAGTTCTAGTCACAAAACATGGACCCATAGTAAAATAGGCTGTTATTCAGCTATATGGGAACTCTCACCACTTTCCTTTGCTCATCTGGAAAAGTATTTTTAAACTTCTAGTGTAAGATTTTGTGAAGAATTAGGCTTTTATTTTTTCTGTGTTTTTTTTTTCTATTTTATTCTAATTAACTGGGAGGAAGATAACAGAGAATGAGTTCTCTTAGGGTCTTTCAGCCCTCTCTGAAGAAGAGAGGAAAACCCCAAGTAAGTAAAAAATTCTGATTATTAAATCAATTTTTAGAAGTTGCCAGGAAATTGGAATACCATAAATTACTTACATGCAACACAAATTCACATGGGTTTATATTCACAAAAGCCTTTAAAAGTAATGCGGGGAACTACTTCTTCTTAATCTCACATGCAGTGTGTAAATCAAAGGAAGAGCCCTTTTAACAGACACAGTAATTCTACCCCTTGCAAAACCTCTGTTAATTTTCAGAGTTTAAAATTTCCCAGGTGATTTCCTAGAGGAGCTATTATCTGTCTCCTCCTAATGGCAAATACTGGGTGTGAGTTTCCAGTTTTCATCAGGTGTCTGTCAGCCACATAGCACTGAGCAGGTGTCAGATTAGATGGTTGGCTCACCTTTAATGTACCAGAAGAAACTGTAATTATATTAATTTTGAAGTGTTTGTAGGTGTTTCTTCTTGATCAGTGCCAGGACAGGAGAAGCTATTAATGGAGTAGCTTTAGGACCAGTTTTGGTGGAGGTAGCACTTGGTTGACACAGTTTACTCCTCATTCAAGCTGGGTTTCAGGAAAAAGTTTCCACTCTATCGTATGGTCAAACAATCTAAAAAAGGTTGTACTCCTGTAAGGGGAAATCTTTCAAGATTAGTGTTGCAATGAAAAATAGATCATTAAGATAACTTCAGATTAGGCATGGTAAGTTTAGGATTTCAGAAGGTAAGGAATTAAGACATATTTTGTGAGTAATAAGGATAGACAAGGTTTTTCTAGGGTTACAGCAGGCACCAGTTTTCCAGTGTCCATCACGGTAAGTGTAGGTTTTTTGAAAGAAAGTAATTGGATAAAAAATCTTCAATAATTTTTGCAACTCTAAAAGGTAAGTTGGGAAATGGCATTTGTATAGCCTTACATGAAGTGAGTTCTCACACAACGCTGTTCACTTAGGTCTTTTTTACTGGTTTAAGGGTAAAGATGGGACTTCTAAAAGATTTATACAAGAAAGAGTATATACATATATATGGCTGTATGTATCTCCATGTGGAAGTATACATATATATAAAAACATGTTTCAAAAATATCTAAATATATACTTACAGGTGTGGGAGTTTTAGGCCTAGTAGGCCTTAGTTTTAGTGGGCCTTGAAAGGTAGCACGTAGATTAGAGGAGACAGGTTGTCACCTGCCTTAAACAACCAGAGAAATATTTCATACCATGTGACACAAATTGGGGTTTAAAAACAGTGTGGGAGGTATCTCTCTCTCTTCTCCTCAGGGCCAGGGTTGTGAGAGGACATGCTGTGTAGCTGTTCTGGGAGCGCTAGACCTTCCCGCTACTTCGCATCTGGTTTAGTTTGAGGAAGTAAACATTTTTATTGTTAATTTTTCTCTTTGTTCGGATATCTCTCAGGAAGTAAGTGGGGATGGCCAGAGTGGTGGATTTCGCTGATCAGTGGGGAGGTGGAGAGTTGTTGTTATCTTTTACCTGTGTATGTATGTGTTATATTGCATTTTGCTTTTAATTTTTCCTTTTCTGTGTAAATACATAAAGCCTGTCTGTTTTAAGTGTCAGTTTCAGGTTTTTTTCTCCCTTTCCCTTGGCAGGGGAAGGGAGGCTGCATTGCTGTGGTGAATACTCGGCATTTTGCCAAGGCCAAATCACAACAATAGGGATTAATTTAGTCTTCATAATTGCAATGAGAAGGATCGTTCTTACTCTTCATGCAGAGGCTGGTTATCATGATGTCATTGAAGGTAATGGGTAAGGGTAGAGTTAACTCTCCAGAAAAGCAAACACAGATAGTGATGTTTCCAGAGCTGAGTTTACTGACTATAAAGATAGAATGAGAAACATAGAAGTGAACGACTTTTTGTGTGTTTCCATAGAGGCACTGCCAGCCCAGATGTAGGTTTTCCTGGGGCTGTAGTTAGAATGAAAGCAAATCAGATTGTTTTCTACATATTCTTTTATAGCCAAATAAGATCAAATCATATTCCATTGGTTTAGATACAAATATTACTGTTGCAGATATAGTTTTCCAGGTAATTAGAAATAGTTTTTGAAGGAAAGCAATGTACAAATTCGTTTTCATCCATGCATGGTGCTGTTTAGAGGAAGAACAGTCCTTGTAGAGGCAAATACCTTCACGTAACTGTTTTATGTAGATGCTACTTACCTAGATGTGGAATTTTGCCAGGAATTTAAAAAACCTAATGAGGTGTGGAGTTTCCTACTGATTATTTTGGGGCCCTTGAGGCTAGTAAGAAGAATGATGGTTTTGGGAGGAGCAAGCTGCCTCAGATGAGTTTCACTGCATGGACTGGTTAACTGGTTTCCTGCCCCACCAGGAATCACAGGCAGCATGGCTTTCTGGAAGAAAGCGCTCAGGAGGATGATTCTCCATGGCTTCTGTTGTGCCCAGAGATCTGTGTGAGAAGAGCAGGATTTACACTGGCTCTGATACTTGGGCAGGGGTTTCCAAAGAGAGTAGTCAGGAGAGCAGTTTTCTCCTGTTTCTGCTGGATTTGGAACAAAAGATTTTCTAGAAGAAAATGCTGAACTACCCTGTCATGGTGGGGAAAATGGTGGTTTGATTTTGGCTTGTTTGTTTTGCTAGTATCAGATTTACAGTCTAGGAAGGCAAGCTCTAAGCATAGCAGGTGCTCTCAAATTCTTTCATGTTCTATAGATTTAGAATGGGAGAATATGTCTGCAGAAGTGCAATGCTTTGTATTAGTATTCATATAGACTCTGGATTGCTTTCATTAAGTTTGGTACACATCAGAATAGGTTTTCAGAAAGGTGATGACATGAAGAGTACGTTTGTTCTGTCTTCTTTACACCGAGTTTAGAAAGTAGAACAATGCCTTATAGAACTGGATATCTACTCCTTATTTTTTATATAGATACTATTCATGCTATTACATTTTTTTCAAAGTTCACAATAGAGATCAGGCTGCAATAAAAATGGAATTAAGAGAGTGGTTTTCCACTGAAACTTTGTTTGTCTAACAGCAGCGAATTTTGAATGAGACCCATGGTCTTTGGTTTTTGCCCACAGTGATTACCTGAGTGCTGTTTCCCCCAGAATTTAGGTTATATACATTAACTAGTTATGTTTTGAAAAGCAAATATTAGGGAAAGACATAGATCTGGGATGAAGAATAATACTAGAAGGAACAAGTAGTTTTGATTCAGCTCTGTGTGGAAAACATTTTATTGTTCACAATGAAATTTCAGAAAGGGAGTAGAGAGAACTTAGTTTTCCTAATGATTGTTGGATGTTCCACCATGGATTACAGGCTATGAGGACCATGAATTACAGGGTAAATGGTATTTATTTAGTTAAACTAGATATCAGCCATTCAGGTTACAAATTAGTGTAAGACTAAAGTTCTAGAAAAAAAGAAAATAAAATTCTGGTTTTCCACTCCTTGATTGGATAGAGAATTTTGAAGAAAGCTCCTCCCAACAAATTCTCTTGAATATATGCTTGAGGATTTTGGAATATTTCATATCACAGCAGCACTAAGAGAATTCTGAGCTTTTGTGCAAGTTTCATGACTGCCCTGCAGTTTGCTGATCTGTCCATCTAACTGAGGCAGATAACTTTTGAGAGAAAAAACAACAGGGAAAACAGGCTGACCAGGAAAAGAGGCTTCCAGGGAAAGGGATCATGCTTGAGACTTTCTGGCATCTGGCACATGAAGAACAAGAAACACTGGTTTGGAGAATCATCTCTTCTCCCCAGAATGCCAAGTCATACTCTCTGAGTAAGACATGGGTCAGTTTAAAGGTATTTGTCCTGTGTCTTCCTTAAAACAGGTTGAAGGGGATTGCACTGTTACTGAGGAGTCCTCAAGTGACATATGTGCAGGTGAGCTCTGTGCGCCATCAGCCTTGGCAGTGTGCTGAAGGTATGCAGCACACAGCACCCAAAAATTTTATGGCTAGAGATATTTTCAAGAGTCACTAAGAAGATGCTTTGTCTTGTAGCAAAGGCCAGAGAAGAAAAATGCCAACACGTTAGGGTCATAGCATGGCTGGACACTGGAGTAGTTTGTTATTAGGACTGTTGTTAGATTATTAATTGATTCTTGGATTATTTACATGGGCCATGTGGCTCAGTAAATCCTATTCCATGTAGTCAGGGAGTCTGAGATTTGGCAAGCTGTGTTGCAATTACAATTATGCTTTAAAGCTTAGAGGTAGGAAAACTTCCATATTGGTAGTAGATTTCAAAAAGTACATCAATAAAAACTCCTGAGTTTACCCTGTCCTAACCCCTGTGATTACAGTACAGTAGCATCAATATATGCTGGAGTGAAATGAGACCATAAAAAAATAGCAGCAGTTACCTGCTGCTGGTAACTGAAAGGTTCTCTCTGGGTGTTTGGTTAGAGACCAGCCAGACTTGCTTAAGGTTTTATGTTTCAATTGTAACTTTTTAACTAGAATTTATGTTTTCCGAGACAGTAGGCTTTAAAGTGGACTATGCAGCTCATATCTGACTGGCTAGTTTTCACCTTGTTTCACCTGTTCCTGTTGGCTTCAGCCATCTCCGGTCCTGCAGAAGTGTCTAATAAATGACAAGCACACACATAGCTGGAGAAGGAGTTCAGGCTCACTAGAATATCTTTAAAGAGGGATATCAGGAGCTATTCCAAATAGCGTTACCATAACAAGTTCTGGGATTTCACTTGCCTGTTACTGCTAATTTAGTTACAAATAACAATGCATCAAATCAGTTCATGAGAATATGTATAAATGTTGTGTAGTAGTAATGAATTCATATAATTAGTGTAATGTAAATAGCAATTGTGTTAATGAATATGGAAAGAAACTAATCTATTTAATGCAGACTTCTGGTGTCAGACTTGGGAACTTTGTAGAAATAAATAATAGGCATGCATTATCTGCCCAACACAGTCTTCCATTTTTCACTCTTCTGGCTTCTTTGGTAAATTTATGACATTAAATGATTAGAACAGTTTCAGTATGTCGAAGCTGAATCTTACAAAAGTTCTGCATGGGCAGCACCTTGCAAACCTGTCCAAGGGTATTAGTACATCTTTCCTACTTCGTTCACGTTGTATTGTCTGCTAATGCAACTAATAGACTTTGAAGGATCATCCCTGTCTATGGTACTACCTTTGGAGTTCTGTGCTCAAGTCTGTTCCTATTCATATATTCTTATATACTTCTACCTCTGGCTCCATCCAGAGAAGGCTTTCAAAGTACCATTTTAATAATGCTTTTTTCCCCCTCCACTTCCATGATTTTAAAATGGCCAGATAGATTAAAATTTTGGCACAAAAATAGATATTGCCTTCAAAATTCATGCCTTAGGAAACAGCTTTGTGCTGGAAATGGTGGTGTCAGACAAATTTTAGATCTTACGCAATTGCTCACCTCATTCCCCAGAATGTTGTCTGCACAGACCCAGAGTTCAGGTGTATAACAAAATTGCGATGAGTAGGAGGCAGAGACAAGAAGGGAAATGAATGAAGATTTGTTCCTGTCCCCTCTAATGCTGCATGTTGCCTAGGATACTGATTTACCATAAGCATAAGACAGCGTTGAAACAGCTGAATGGAAGAAGGAGGTTATTTTCCTACTTGGAGTTCACTGGACATTATGTGAGGACCTCCTCTTACTTGTAGAAGACCATCTGATAAATATCACAATGTATATTTATATGGCACACTGTACATTTCCTGTCATGGGTGTGAGGCAGGAGAATGCTGATCTGCTCTGTACAGCAGTAATTCCCTCCAGCGACTCTTAGGAGTCATTAAAACAGCTTCTCCACACTGAAAAACACATGATATTATCTAATTAGTAGAAGTTTTGAAACAGAAAGAGTAAAGTGCCTGATACCACTCATGTCCCTCTGACAAAGGTGTTACCCTGGGACAAACTTTGCTGGTTTAAACTTGCACAGGAAAGTCTTCATTTTAATTCTCCTGAGTGTACAGCAGTGTTTTCCATGTGGGAAGCATCTTCATGCTTTCAGTTTGCTTGAGGCGAGTTAAAGTAAAAATCGAATGAGTCGTGGAGTTCAGCGACGGAGGCCAAGATGAATCCCCATGGAGGTATGATCAATGCTCACTTTATTTACCTAAACACTTTTATCACATATTTCTTGAACACGAGAATAGTACAGGCACATCACAATACAACCTGATTGGCCTTTTGCCCCCAGCACATGTGCTTAACATAACAATTCCATTGGTGCTTCCCTCTAAGCCATGCGCCTGCTGTCTCTGCCTGTTTCACAAGCTCCTGCATCTGGCTACCCCTGTGCCTTAATGGTTTACTGCATATTTGTCTCTTCTTGAAACTGGCTGAAGGACACAGTGGCCTCGATATTTTCTCCATAGGCGGGGTTGTGCATACAGGCCTCTAGCAGCATGCCGTGGCCTGTACTGTTCAAATATTCTTCTACAGTGAGTAGAAACCTCTTGCAACTGAGGAAGTGTTTTATGTGTATGTGAGCTGTCCACATCCCCTTTCTCCATGTAGCCTTCATTTCAGGAGCCAGCACTACTGCCTGCTGTCTGTGCTGGCCTCTGTTTCAGCAGTTTTTCTTCCTGCTATGCTCACCTCACTCTAATTCTTAACAAATGCTAAAACTTCAAGTGCTAGTTGCTGACACAACCTGAATTGCGGAGTCATAAACACAGAACATTTAGTATTGCATGGGGAATTATTTACAGTAGAGAAGAATGTGAATAATGAATTTTCTGACTGATTTCTGGGTGGATTTCACATTTAACTTATGGTAGCTACCTTGATAAAAGCCCTGAGAGAATAATTCCATCTTGTAGCTTTTTCATGATTGCTATTGTACAGGTTGTCTATCTTACACTTTTCATTTAGATATGCTAAATAGGGCTTTTCTTCCATTGAAAATGGAACTTTTTGTGTGCTTTTCAGAATTAAAATTAGTTTTAACATTATTTGGCTATCTGGTTGGGAAGGGAATTTCAGTGGTGGGAGCAAGAATGTTCATTTCATTTTTAGATGAATATAACTGAGTAGAGAAGAGCCATACAAAGGAGAATTTGTGGGTTGACTCCTCTCTAACAGTTTTGTGGGTGGTCTGCAATGATAAAATTCTTTTTGTAGAAAAAAGTTTTAGAAAGCCTTTAGATCCTTATTCTGTAAAACTTTAAAATATGGGCTGCCAATGCAAAAACATTTCTGTAGCCTCTTTAGAAACGTCAGGTGAAGGGTGATGGCATGGCTCAGCCATGCCCTGCCTCGGTTCTTCTGCACCACAGCAGAAATGAGTGCAGCAGTTTGCAGTGCTGGATGGCAACAACTCCGTTCCCCAGGCTGACTGGACAGTCTGTTCTGCTGTTTATGTCATCTTTGTGTTTCCATCCCCAGTGCTCTCAACAAGTGCCTGACTTCCTGTGACATTCCTGGCATTTGGTTTTGACTAAACAGTTAGCAAATACAGCTCACCTTAAACAACTGACTCCACTTCTCTGCTCTTTGTTTCCTGGATTCTCCTTTCAGCCTCAGTATGGAAGGTGGTGTGGGAGAATGCTTGACCTATGTGGAATGGAAAGACTACTACAAGCAGTGGGTCTACAAGGATGAAGGGTTGATGAAACTACTGGAGGCAGACACCCAACAAGAATGGGACCTGAGACTTAAAAATAACATCATGGATTTGCCTATGAGGACTGTTTAAGTTACAGCATTCAATTATATGGTGTTAAGAGTTCAATGTACCCTCCCCTCAGTTTCCCTATTGTCTTTTCCCTTAGTCATCCTGTCCATGTGGTCTTCTTCCCATAATCCCTTAGGGGTCCTTTCCCACCTTCAGCCTAGACCCTGTTGTGATTGGTTGTTTGGCTGTTCCAACCCCATTGGCTCCTCCGTTACCCCGGCAACTTACTCCACCCCTAGTTCTGCCCAATTCTAATTTAGTTACCACCCCTTTTCCAGACCCTTCTTCACCCTACCCTATATAAGCCGGTGCTCTCTTAATAAACTGCTTTTATGCCTCATCTTTCCCGCATGTCATGACTCTCCTTGCACCTGGGGTAGCGTACGCAGGAGCCACCTAAACGGTCAAACACCGTCAAGGTGCAATTCTCCATTAATTTTGAACCTTGTCTGGTTCCAAACTACCACAGAGGCCTGACAGCCTTTTTTGTCCGACACAAACCCTGCAGCAGGCCCAAATGAGATTACAGATGTAACACAGGTGAATAATTTCTAAAGGCCAACTTTAGCTTAGAAAGACAATATAACTGGAAGAGTCTTGTGAAGCCCCTGGGCTCTCCCCAGGGAGCCCAGTGGGTAATGAGTAGCTGGATTAATAGTCACCATGTTAGTCCAGTTCAACAATCTCTCTTGTCCTAAACCTCCTCTGACAGGGCATCCATCACAGAAGTAGAAAACAAAATTTTTACAGTAGACTGTTACTGGTTCCTCTGTCAGTTTTTCTCTTTCAGCTTAAACTACTCAAATTTTTGCAGTGATTTCCATAGAAATTTTGTTTTCTGGACCTCTGATCCTGTTCAGTGCTCCAACCTAAACTCTTCCCTGATGGCATCTGATTGTCTGGAAATGCAGAGCTCAAATGCGGTGCATCACCAGGGCCTTCTCCCTGCTGAAGAGAGCAGAAAGGTTGTTTCATGTACCTCACAGGGAAAATCTCAGTCTTGTTAAAGTACATTTGGTGATTGTGGCTAGAGGAGCTGTCCTTTGTTAAATCATTTTCAATTCCAAGTCTGTTCATCTTCATGTGTTCCTGTCTCTTAAATGGCGTGATCCACATATTTAATAAGTATGGTCTCAGTTTTATCATCCAGATCATTAGTGGAAGTATTAAATAGTCCTAGACACAGGGAAGCTCCCAGTGGAACACATGGGTCCATTCTGCTGTTTTGATGCTGAAACATTGATACCTGCTTTCCCAAGTGCTGCTTTCCAAACATTTTTGCATTCTTCCCACATTGTGAAATCCCCACTTCTTTCATTCATCTATGAGACTCCTATAAAAAACAATGTGTAAAGTTAGGATAGGTGACATCTCTTGTTGTTCTACCAACAAAACCTATCACTCTGAGGAAGAGATTATTTTTGTTTTGACACAATTTGTTCTTGAGAAATTCTTAATGGCTGCTGCTCAAGTCCTGCTTTCTCCTAGGTATACACATGCAATGTTTTCAGCTATTTGTTCCATTTTTTAAAAAAATTCCTAGGATTTCATGTTGCTTCTATTTAATTTTTCCTTTCAGAGAAGGAGCCAAGACTGGGAGTTGTGGATGTGCAGAAATGGACACTGAGAACACTCATCCCACATGTGAGTACAGTTTCAGGTAGGGGAGGGATGGTTTGTGTGAGGATCCAAGGCAGAAGCTCGTTCATTGAGTCTGCCACATTTCCAGGGTGACAAATTTTAGTGACCCAAGGCTCTTTGCAGACCGGCCATTCCAGCTCACACAATTCTCACTAGGTCTTTTTTGCATTTTTCTTACTCACACTGTAATTCAAGAACTACTGCTGGCTCAAGAGCTCAGAACTGACCTTGATTTTTAAATCCCATTTAGGTTCAGGTATAAACTTTACAGGCAGTTACAAAAGGAAAGCTGTCTGGTGTTTTCTCTCTTTTCCTCAATTCCCTCTCCTGTAAACAAGGTCAGGAATGTTATGAAGTTAACATCATTAATGGTTGCAAAGTGTTTTGAGATCCCTGAATGGAAGGGCTTATATAAGTGAGAAAGTTTTATTAGGATAATTATAATTTCTAACTGTACTGGCAAAATATAGATCACTTAATGAGTTATTTGGCTTTTCCTTTCTCTCCCTCTCTCCATTTCAGCTCCCTTAAGCCACATAAACAGACTGATTTTTAATTGGCAACTTTCATTACTAGCAAATGGATTTTTTACTGAAGTTCAAACTCAGCAGCAACATTTAGAAAATGCAAGTTGGTTTTGAATCAATTGGAATTTGCAAGGCCACAGTAAAGAGAAATACCTATGTGCTCATTGAACTAGAGAAGCACACACCGAACCTTCCTTTGGAACTACAAGCCCTCTCTCTCCATTCCCTCGCAGGCTGCTCACTGCTGGAGCTGCTGGTAACAGATACTTGTGACTAGTATGATGAAGGTGAATTGGTGACTTAGGCTGGTGACTAACATGATAGAGCTAATGGTCTCTACAGGGGAAAAGAAATCCACTTTGATCTCCCACTGCTGTGATTTACTCTTGTTTTGCCAGCATTTCACTTGTGTTGGTTTCAATGTGTGGTCTTCTGGAACTGACACAGAGATGAGATAAGAAAACCAACTCTTGCTGTTTTATTAGGACCTAAAGGGTTGTTGATAATCAAGTAGCTTCTTTCCCATAACACTTTTTCTCTTAGCTGCAGTAACCACTCATATTCATCCCTGTGACTGGGAAGTAGCTACTTAAAGCTTTGTGAAACTGGATTAAGAAAATTATTAAGATTTAGCAAATTATGATTTTGTAGGCATTATTACCTTACAGGCAGTAATATCAATGTTTAAATCAGTAGGTGGTTATTTCTTGTTGAGTCCTGAAAATTGTATTTACCATGTGGACCCATTTGGAAATGGCAAGTGTGTTGACTGCTGTAGAGCACATATGCCTTTTCTTCCATTTCTTACCTCTTGAGTGCTCCTTAGAAGTGGTCTCAGAGGTTGTTAACCCAATGCGTGGGAACACCATGCATTTAATGTAATCAGTTAATAATACATGACACAATATTATTTACATCACTACTATACAATATTTAGCTGAACCTCATACCTAGAGAACTGTCCCTTTCTGCTAAATGTTTTTTAAATATACAAGGACTGAAATCTCCACCCTGTAAAACAAATATTGCATTACAAAAGGTTTTACCCAGCTTTTCAAGTTCAACTTCTTTCCTGCTGTCAACATGAGAGAAAACATAGCTCTTAAAATATTAACCAGGGTCTTCTGAATCCTAATGTTGAGGAGAAAGTGTCTTTGCTCAGCTATGAAAGCAGGGAGGGGTTAGTTACTTGCTCAGCTGTCACTTACCCAGGCCTAATGCTCAAGGGGCTATGAAAGAAGACACACAATCACAGAATATGCTGAGTTGGAAGAGACCCACAAGATTGTCGAGTCCAAGCCTTAGCCCTGTACAGGACCATCCCCAAGAGTCACACCAGGTGCCTGAAAGTATCATCCAATGCTTCTTGAACTCTGTCAGGCTTGGTCCTTTGACCACTTTCCTGGGGAGCCTGTTCCAGCTTGTAACCAGCCTCTGAAGAAAGGTGAAGAACCTTTTTCTAATATGCAACCTGAATCTTCTCGGAAACAATTTCAGGCCTCAATTCCTGTCACTGGTCACAAAAGAGAAGAAATCAGTGCCTGCCTGTCCTCTTCCCTTCATGAGGAAGTTGCAGACTGCAATGAGGTCTGCCCTCAGTCTCCTTCAGGCTAAACAGACCAAGTGATCTCAACTGGTCCTCATACAACTTCCCCTCAAGGCCCTCACTGCTGTCCTTTGGACACTCTCTTAATAGCTTAATATCTTTCTTATATTTCAGTGACCAAATCCTCAGTTACAAAGGACTGTGCAGCCCCACTCTGCCTGCATTTAGCTGCTGAGCTGAGAAGCCCTCACCACAAGGTGAGGTGACATGCTAACAGGCACTTTTATGGCAATGTCAAAGGGTGGCGATGATAGCTTTTTATATCACAAGTGAGTAGTGAGGCATAGACCCACGGCACATATTCCCTGACAAGAGGACAAGTCTCAGTCTGCATTTGCTGCTTTGTCAGTATTTTGCTCTGCACTGTGCCAGTAAACCAAACTACTTAGATAGCAACAAAACAGTCATAGCTGCTACTCAGTTCAATTTTCAAGAATAGAAGAGGGTTTTTATGCTCCATTCTTCAGGATGTCATGTTTATCTTTGGATAGATCAGAGCAGACCGGATCATACCTTTAAGACATGAGAGATGTCAGATGTCTAACTCTTAAATTGTGCCTCGGTCTTTCTGAAGCAGCAAAATGTGCTGGGTTCTGCTGTTCTCCTCCTCACCCCCCATAAACTTGGTGGAGAGGATGGCTTACACTGTAGAGCTGCTGTCGAGTTTTTCCTAGGACAACTTAAAAATTTGCACCTTACTGCCATCCTTACTAAAGATAATGCTGATGTTTACAGCCCCTGGAAGACCTTAGATAAATGTATTATGTCCATATTGCCTACACCGAATGCAAAATGATATGGCAGAATTCACATCCCATACAAGACTATCAGCTACAGCAGAGCCCTGTTGCATGTCTAATCAACTTCTCCATTTATATGTGTGCGTGTGTATATGTGTGAAAAAAGAACACGAAAGTCCCAGAACACCACTAGGTCTCTGAGGGAATTCTGCCTTATTTCTGCTCTCTGTTCAGTCTAAGGCTTCCCACCTGGTGTTTAATACCCAGCATAATGTTTCTGGCGCTGCAGGGTTATAACATATTGACCCCTGGGCAGAATTTAGCTGAATGTTTTGGGTACGTGTCTGGGACTTGTTGCTTTATGTCCCCATTTCTGCACTTGTGGGGACAGGTCTGTTTTTCCCAAGGCCTTTCCCTTCAGCTAAACCAGAAATTGTTAATATTGGAGGTATGTTACAGTTTCTAGAAGCAGAGGGGGAAATTAGAATGGCCAGCAGTATCATTTTCCACTGTAACCAGTGCTACCAGTCTGTGTTGTGCTGGCATGGGAGACCCTACCGGAGGCACAAACCACCGCCAGCATAGCTCTCAACCTCATGAGGGCACGCAAGCTTCTCCCCCGCGACAAGGGGGTGTCCCCGGAGAAGACCAACCACTAGTGCACAAAGTAATCCCTGCTGTGGACACCTTGTAGTTTAGGTAGACACACTGAGATGGATAGGTAAAAGATCATATTCTACAGGAATCAAATGAAGTTGCAGTTCCAGGAGGCGGAGGTGCTTGCTGGAAAGTAGGGGTCTGTCAGCAGTGACTGCAGGGACCCCAATGTGTGCCTGTGCTATCAGGAAGGAGCTGCAGGAGATCCCTGCTGTCCTCATGGGTTGCAAGCAGAAAGAGCCAGAAGGCAGCATGCCATTTTCTACAGTCAGCCTGCTAGCCTGATCTAGCATGACAAATTGGTGCTCCCAGAGTGGCAGCGGAGTAATCAGACTGTGACAAATGGCTTACTTAGAGCAATTTGTTTTCATTTCACTGAAAATTTCCTCAGTCTTAACAAAAAGTTCCCGCCTGCCTCTTCACTCTCACTCCAACTGCCTCATTCTTCCTTTTCATGGTGTTGAGAGAGGGACATGGAACTGACTTGTGGCCAAGAGTGCAGCATGACAGCTGGGAGATCACATGTTTCCAGGGACCCCTGGCCTTTTGCAGATGGAAGCTGTTGCTGGAGGCAATGATCTGGTTACTGTGACGTTCCCCCTGCATTAGCTGTAGCCTGTACATTTGTAAATGCTTTTGCCTGAATTTCTCTCATTGGAGCTGAGCTACCTCACACCTTTTACGGGTTGGTTCCTGGTAGATGAAGGGTGTGTGGGAGCATGGAGTTTCCTGAGAGTCTGAAAAGGGTGTCTGTCTGTCTGGAACCTTTCACAATTGCTAAACCTAGTTGTGTCTACCTAAAGTACTGTTAGCCACAATTGCTCTGTGGGTGACAGGACAGCTGTGCAGCTCCATCCCTGTTCACAACACAGCTGGATCTGTCTGCTGAAAGCACGCTTGAAAAATCCAAATGGAACTAAGAGAAGGGGAAAAGCTGATGAAAATGAACAACACCAAGAACTGTCTAGGAATTTGAGAGTATTCAAATTCCTGTCATGTGAGTGCTTCCACCTGCTTTTCCTAGCTCAAGTCTCAGCCCAGTGGCTAAGCATGGGCATTTCAGTGCTATGGTGCTACTGCAAGCTTAAAACTTGGATGGTTTCACCTGCTTGGTTTTCATAGCAGAGATGCAAAAATGGGTTTAGCAGAATTTCCTCCTGCCCTAAGATAGGGAAGGAATCACCATGAGACTGACCTACGAACAGGCTCAACTTGTGCTCCTCATCTTCTGCTTATTCCAGTTGCTCTCCGTAAAACAAAATATACAAAAATATTCCCCCAAAGAATGGTAAACAATGGAAAGGATTCAAAAGCTTTATTTCAGAGAACGCTGAAAACTGATAGATCCTAACAGTGCTGTACAGGCAGCACTAGGACTCAGAGCAAAGGCAAAAAGGCAAGGCTTTTGTTCACTCCTCAGCTTTATCACCGCTTCCTCCACCTCAGCTCCCCTATTGGCTGCTAAGGCCTTGCAGCACATCTGTGAGTGTTATCTCTCTTGTGTCTGAGCAGTAATCTGTGAAATGCATGCAGAAAAACATCCCAAAACTGTGTCTGGAAAGATGCCTCATTCCAGGCAGGAAAGCTTCCTTAGCAAAAACTAACTGCCTCCTCAGTAGCAATAACTTCTGCAAAAGAGCTATTTACCCCTACACTCTCATTTATAATAATTACCTGCTGTTTCCAAGTAAAATTCTTGCTGTTTCAGCAGGCAGCACTTTCTATGGGCTGCAGGAAAGGGAGACTAACACCTTGTGTAAAATAAAAGGAGTAGTGGTACATGGGAGTTGGAGACAGGAGCTCTGTGCTGGGGGGAAGGGGACAGAAGGGCAAGGAAGAGGTAGGCTGATGGCAGAGCACTCTGCTGTACTTGTCCTTTTGAGATGGGTTGTTGAGATCAATGTTGAGAGTGCCCCACTCAGCGTTCTCCAAAATCACATAGCAGGATGGGCTTGGTGGCAGACCTCGCCAACAGGCTGTTCCATCCAGCTCTTTTTCTATTCTCACTTCTTTCCTGCCTGGTCTTTTCCAAAAGTGCATAGCTACCCAGGGCAGAGTACCTGGGGCTCTACAAGGGTGGCATGTGCTACTGCACTCCTTTCAATTCATCCCAAAGCCAGAAAAAGTTACTTGAGGCCTTGTAGGGTGCAAGCCTCACTTCTGGACACATGTGGGTACAGAGCATTAGAGGATGCAGTGATGGAATCAAGACTTTTCTCCACCATGCTGCCTGTGGCTGCTACTTTTTTATATCTGCAAGCACCTGTTTACAGATGACCTCAGTACAGGCTAATGGGATTAAATACTCCAGTCACTGTCATATGGGAGGCTGGATGTGACAGTGAATAAGACTCTTCTTTGACTCTGAGGTTTGCCCCCCAAGGAGTTAATTTGCCAAGCTACTGCATTAGATGCTAGCGCTCCATCTTGCATCCTTTTGCTACTTCACAAGTACTCAACAGTGTGATGCAATTTACTGCTGCATCCACCCTCCAGCCACTAGAGACATCCATCACAGTCTGGGGAGCAGCCAACCCAGCCCTTCTCCTGTGGCAGTTGTGTTTGAAAAGAGTGCTGTGCCACTTAGAGACTCTGGAAGTGTAATGGCTTTCTTTAAATGAAATTCCCACTCTGTTGGCAACTTGGCTTGCAAAAGCCTTTGGAAATAGCACAGCGATGTGTAAGTAAGAGGTGCCCACTGGAAGGTGTCCCTAGCCTTGTGTGGAATGAGATTTCTGGTATATGCTCCTCCAACAAAATCACTTAAGACCATTATCACAACATGGTTTTCGTAATGTATTAGCAAACATAATAAAGCAATGGAAAATTACTTACACTAATCAGACATCCATAAATAGACTCAAATAGTATGTTTTGCTCTCAGTTGGAGTGAATAATTTATCAACTGATTAAATCTGATCATTTCGTACAACATGCCAGTAGTTTTCCAGTGTTTTTACTGTCTGTATATCTCCTTTAGATTGAGGGATTTTGGTGGTTCAGAATGCTGACTACTAGTCAGGGAAATGCCATGTGTAAGTATATAAAGCTGGGTTTACAGTGTTGGGCACCACTCTCAGATCACTAACCCCAAAATGGGGTGGTGTTACATGCTTAAATAAT
The DNA here is from genome assembly GCA_035583235.1 of Hafferia zeledoni. Taxonomy (NCBI): domain Eukaryota; kingdom Metazoa; phylum Chordata; class Aves; order Passeriformes; family Thamnophilidae; genus Hafferia; species Hafferia zeledoni. The sequence goes on from JAWWEV010000002.1 coordinate 2,275,701, forward strand.
AGCTGCTATGCATCTGTTTCTTTTGTTCATGATTTCTTAACGGCTAGGAAGAAACGAAAAAAATAAAACCCAAAGGAAATCACAGCACTCAATGTTTCAGTTCTGCTTTGTTGGGATGGTAAATCCCAGAGCTGGACACCCTGCAGACACCATCTTTGCATCTCCTCACTCCTCCATGCATGACTCCTCTCACTGTACCTGCTCCAATCTGCACTGGCATGCTGTCTCTACCCCCACGGGGATTTTCTGAAAGTTTTAGTATTTGTTTTCCTTCCTTGCCAATCACTGGTTCTCTTTTGCAGTTTAGATATGGAACCTTTCCTTTGATAACACAGTGAAGTCCATATTTGGGTGCAGAATCTTACACGGCTGCAAAACTTTGAAAGAGATTCAATTATAAAGAAATTACAATTGTGCATAAAATGAATATCAGACAGCTGTGAAGGTCTTAGGCAAAGTCTTCTGGGAAGTGCAGTATTACTGAAGGCCAAAACTGAGAGCCTCTGCTCTGTTTAACTCTGCATAGTCACCTTGTCCTGTGCCACACAGACATGAAGTTACTGTGTCCCTACACCTTTGGATTCTGGTGCAGGATCCTAGGGTCCTGTTCCAGGGCCCTATGGCAGGCAGTCCAGAGCTGGCATTGCATCCTGGCCAGGCTGGTGCCAGGAACTGGGCCACTGCAGGTCCAGCAAGGGGAGAGGGATTCCCCATTCCTCCAATATGAGGAACTCACATTTGTGGAAATCAGAGGGCAGTCAGTCTAAATGGTTGATGAGGAAGCTAAATTGCTCTTTGCTCTGCAAATGGGTTAGGTGTGCAGAAATCCAAATACAGATACTCCCTGGATTTGTTTGGCTGATTCTTTTGCTATAAAGGAAGTGTGCCAAGAACTGGGGAGCACAGGTGCATGGTATAATAGTCCCAGTTCTGTCTTCCTTTAGTGAACTGCACAAGTGAAACTCCTGCTGACTCCTTTAGGAGGAAAGGGAGGAATTTAGCATCAGACAATTTGCAGGGTTGCTTAGCAGTAATTCAAAAGAATTAAAATGTAAAGCCCCAAGGGGCTGAAGCAGTCAGCCAGGGAACATCCATAGGGCTATCTGTGTGTGAAGGAGGGATAGTAACTGCTGTCTTCTCCCTTCAAATTTCGGCAATGTTCTTCTGATCCCCAAAGGTCATCAGTTCAGTTTATGAGTAAGGAAGAAGAACTGAGAGCAAATGAACAGATTTTGAGCAACAGATCAATTCATCAGGCAGATAGAGATGCAAGTATAGAGGAAGTATACTCCATACATCTATCAGTAAAAGTAAATGTATGAAATATATACCTTTGGCAAGTCAGTAAAATTAGTGTTAGTGTTGTTACTGGAAATAATTTCTGAAACTGTCTCACAGTGGTGGCAGGTTAGAACCCATCTTACTAAAGTCAATCCATCTATCCATCCATCAATTTAACAGAGAAAAAACTACATTTTAAAATTCATTTCTCTATAAAAAACCTTTTTTTGCTTTGTTTTAAATTGCTGCCAAACTTGATCCCAGTTTGGATTGGCACAGAGCACTGAAACCTGGAGCGCACCTTAGTGCCATGATCAAAGTGGGGTTGGATTAAGGGTTGGACCTGATGATCTCAGAGGTCTCTTCCAACCCAACTGATTCTATGATTCTATGACCCATGAGCTGCAGCAGTGCACTGATGTGCTTGTTCAAGGGGCAAAAAGCAAATCTACGTTTTCAGAGAGCAGCAGCAGTGTTTTTTCCTGGTGTTTGCCTACAGCAAGACTCTGGCATGCTTCTGACAGAGTAACATCTAGAAAAGGAGACTGCTGTTTATTTTAATTCATGACCTAAGGCTTAAACAGTCTTCTTCAGTTTTGTAGATTTGTCCAGCATATAATCCACACCCTGGTCCCTCCCGTGACCTGTTGATGCCACACTGTCTTTAATACAGTGTTGACATCTTTTAACATTGCTCTAAGGTTCATGGTCACATGAAACAGTGATGGGGGATCACAGGAGGCATATTATTGGAGCACTCTGGAGTTAAACCTGGTAATGATCAAGCCTGTGAGTTTGCTGTTTGAGCCTTTCCCCACTGAGATGTTTGAGTATTTTCAGCAGGGTGAAGTCAGGTCCTGAAATTCATGGACAAACTAACCAGCAAATCCAGAGGAGTATAAATAATGCTAGACAGATATAAATAGTATCTAGACAGATACTTGTCTTCAATCCCCCCAAAGTGGGGAGAACTGACTGTGTGGAAGTCCATCTGAAAAACCTTTTCATTACTATTTATTGCAACAAAACTGAAAGCAAACCATATTGTGTCTGAAATGGGAAGCATGACAGTCAGTATTACATTTTCTTTCTGGATGCAAGAAAATGACCTTCATAGCTCACTTGAGGCTTTGTCTCTTTAGATTTATGAGTCATTCCCTTGTTAATGTTAATAAACTGCATTATATTCCACTTCACACTGATGGGGTTTTTCTACATAATTCCAGGGAACTTAAAAAAAAGAAGGAAAGAATAAAAGTCAGTGAGTTTCAAAATGTGCTTTATTAAAAAGGATATAAAAGGGGAAGAGCTCATATCACCTTTCAGATGATATGTGTTGTATTAACAAGCCATTATATTTTAAAAACTATTTTTAAGTGTTGTTCACACGTAGTTTGGAACGTTATTATAGTGTACATAAGGATACCAGATGTTCAGAATGCAGAATGGACTGGGACAAAAATCGGGGAGGGTGGTAACTCTGCTACTGAGCACTGCCAAAGTGCTGCACCTTAGCCATCTGAGTCAATGGCAGGTACCAGCATCTCAAGCCCTTCCACATTTTTGGCTCTTTACATAAGCCTACCTTAATAACAAGACAGGGCAGGATAGTATGTTAATGTAAGCCAAAAACCCCATTGATGATGATGCTGTGCCTTTAAATAACTCAGAACCATGCTTATCTCCCTCTGCACTTTTGGCTTCCCAGCATGACTTTAATTAGCACAGATTTTTCACAACCATAGCTAGATTGGAAGTTTGGAAGCATTTAATGAAAAAGGTCAGTCACCTTGACCAGACTGAAGTTGCAGTTAGAGACATTCACTCCCTCCCAAGTCTGGCAGCACACAAATCCATGCATATTATCACAGAAATGCAAACACGGTAGTCATGGTTGCTAGGGTAGGACTCTGCATTCAGCCTGCATTCAGCCCTAGTCCAGCCCTGAGGGCTTTCTTGTGTTTGGGGGGCATTTTCTTCTAGAATTCTTAAGGCAGGGTAGACCCGTCTGGAGTTGGATTAGGACATGAGCCCTGACCCAGGTTACCTAGAAATCCAGATCACTACCCTCCCATATGATTTGAGCAGAAAACTAGGTCAAAGCCATGTATTTCTTTCATGGTAGGTCCAGCACCTCATCACCACAGTTTGTTGGTGGTGCCAAAACCTGTGTTTCTAGTAGGTTTTGCCTTGGGGACCTGCTTTCAGCAGGAAATGAGGCAGGGTTTTGGGGTGGGGTCAGGACCAGGGCCTCAAAGGTCACTGTCCATTTTGGTTTCATATTCCTGCAACGTGAAAGTATAGGAAACACCCCATCTACAATCTTGTGGGCTTTGGGGTGACTTACACAGTAACTGCCTCTGGATACAGGAATGGAGTGCCTCTATGTCTAGTTTTGCTTCCGTGAAATCTTCTAGGATGATTCCTGTTTGATATTTGTGGGCTGGAGGATGAGAGCAGAGGTCAGATGAGGCTGCCTACAAAACCTTACATCTAGACTGGGAAGTGATTAAAGGAGTCCTGTGAAAATAGAAAAAGACAGGTGAATCATAACATGATTTCCTGTCTCTCCTTGTAGTTTGTAAGTTTAATGCAGGTTTCTATAACACTGGACTATTGTCCAGTGCAAAATACATTTCTATTTACCTGTTTTAATCTCTCAGACTATGATAAATTATGGCAAAAGTAAAATAAGAATTGCATAGCAAACCCTCCAACCAACTGTTAAGTTAGGAAAGCTCAGATTCTTTCATTTCTTTATCTCTTAGGTGCAGTTAATGCATAATGGGAGAACAGAAAAGTACCTGGTAATAATTACACAGTTTGAACTGAAGCTTATTGTAGCAGTAAGGATACTCACAATAATGTGCAAAACATCATGTCCTGAACTCATGAAAACCCCATGCGCCTTTAAACATTTATTTTTACTGTATGTGTTTAATACTAAAAGTGATTATAGTACACAGCTCTTCACCTTAATTGTTAGGCAAATGTCATACTGTAAAAGCAAATCCCTCACTTGCACTTAGAGTACCACAGCATTGTCATGCAGCCAAGAGGCCCCTGCAACATGCTTATGAGAGCACCCTCCCTGTAGAACAGTTCGTGAGCATTTCACAAACCTTTCCACACAGAGCATGCCTCAGAGACGAGCAAATTTTTTTATTGCTAGCTCTTCGCACCAAGAGAACTCAAGTACAAAAAAAGCCCCAGATTCCCTGTGGTGCTCAGATGCATAAATCCTCCTTTGACTGAGCTCTACGTTCATCCCAACAGACTGTGGGATGTGACTGACTGTAAGGTTGTGCTGGAAGTTTAGTTACTCTTAAAAATAAGTTCTCAACTAGACCACTTTGTTGCATCCCCTTCCATCTCTCCAAAGCCCAAAAGCTGATTTGCCCACCAAGTGCAGATCTGGGTCTAAAGCAATGCATAGCCAGATTTCCAAAAGACATCAGTGCCAATTATTTGAACATCTGGCACCATTTGGTGGTAGTGTTTGGTTTTGTTTATAAATAAACTGGGCACAGGAACTATGTGTTCATTGACATGGAAGAATGACAAGGAGTAAAGCAGAGGAGTAAAGCAGACCAGAGTAAGACTCACAACTCAGCACAGCCAGAGTTGTCTGAGCAGAACCAGCACCTCTGAGATAAGCTGGAGGGACAAAGCAGGAATAGCTGAGTCTTCTTCAAGACCTATGAGTGCCCATGAAGGTGCCAGTGGTGAGGCTGCAGTGATGTGATCAGATTATGACTAGGCAAGGAAATTTAGGAAGTTCAGATTCGTTGCATATATGAAAGTTAGTGCTGGGCTGCTGGTGCTCTCTGCTGTTGTTTGTTGATTGTCATTTATAAAAAAAAAGAGCAAATAGAGCTATTGGCACCTCAGGAGATGCCTGATGCCTTGCAAGATGAGAATAAGGAATCTGCTCTATATCACAATCACTGTCACCTGCACTATCTGCTCCACTAAGTGGATTTCTTGCAGGGCTGCACGAAACCAATGCAGTAATAAGCTGCATTGTCCCCCAGGGCAACTGAATGGATTAAAATAGCTAAGACAATGATGAATCCTGCCAAAGGGTGTTGATATTGGGCTACTGGATCTATTGGTCTCTGGAAAATCCCATGAAACAGTCTTTTCACAGACTGGTAACTCCAGTTACCATTCTCAGCAACAGAGGGAATGGCTTCTGTTTGCTCTTCCTTTATCACAGGCTCTGTGATAAAGCATGCTGACCCTCCACACTTTTGAGAATGAAAAGCTTCCTATCTTCAAATTTAGCTTTCACTGGTCTCATTACCTCCCTCCCTCCACTGCTCCAAAATTCAGCTAAATAAAATGTACACTGAAATGTACAGCAACATACTGTGGACCCTATGCAGCTCCTGCTGAAATCAGCTGTGACAAAACAGAGCAGTGACATGAGAGAAGGTGTATGGTTATAAATTTTGTTTGTGCATTGGTATAATACTCTGCTTATGTCCATGCACATGTATTTTATGTTACATAGGCTTATACAGGTATGTACACTTTGGAGAAATAAGCATCTGTTTGTCTGCAGGCAGCAAACCCGTGTCTGTGTATAAGTAGGTGTGTGTGTGTTGCTGCTAATGTACGTCAAACTGGCGTCAGGCTGGGACTGGGTGTGTTTGCAAAGTGTGTACATAAAAGCCTGAACTCTCCCATTGCAGGACCCTGTTCTAGATATGAGCTATAATGGAGACCTTTGATTTATAAGACCTTTTCTCTTGGTGGATGTTTGTGTAGGAAATCCATGTGATGCAAAATCTAAAGTAGTGATGGATCATTATCCACTGTGCTTCAAGGAGAAACTGTATAGCCCTGTCAGGTACGAGCTCCTTGTATGAAGCCATTTTGTTTTACAGGTGGGCAGCCATCCAAGGGGAAACTCTAACTTGAGAGTCTGTAGTTAAAGCAGCAGTCCAAACCCCTGCCATGCTCTTTGCTTCAACTCCTTTCCTTCCTTTCTAAAAAAAATCTGATCGGGAGGCCCTTCACAGGTGGTATAGTTAGCTGGGAGGAATTTCAATGAGGAATATTCATACCAACAGGTAACCTGAAGCACGGGAACTGCCCCTGTCCAAGACAGAGTAGGGGAAGACTGTTTCCAGGGTCTGGGAACCCATTGGAAAGGAATGGGACCCAGAAGCACTGCATTTTGGGAGCCGGAAAGACAGAAGATCAAAAAACCTGAGCACACTGGAACTCGCTCTCTACCTATCTTTGTCCACCAGGACTCTCGGAGTCTTTGTCGGGGCATGCAGTCATCCCTTCGCTCTCTGAATAAGGCCAGATCCGCTATCAGACAATTGGTCGCTGATTTTGGAGCACTTTTTAAGGTATTCCCAGCCACCGCCGCATCAGCCCTGCACTGCTTTGCCCCAGCCCCGGCTGCTGCCACATTAGCCCGGCAGCCCTGGCTGCTGCTGCTGCACCTGTCTGGAATCGCCACTGAAGTCCTGGCGCCGCTTACCTCCACCAGGAGATCGCGAAACCCAAACAAAAGCCACACGGACTCAGGAGCGCAGTAACCAAGGGCAACCCATTTGCTACTGTACTTTTCTTTGTTCTCTTGGACCGCGTAGCCCAGCAGAGCAGGAACAGGAGCCATTGGGGCTTTTTTGCCCTGGGGAGAGGCTAGGTAACATTCTGCTACTGTTGTTGGAGGTTTTGGTGGTTTTTGATTGTGGGGGGTTTATTGGTTTCTTTGTTTCTTTTCATTTTTTACTAAAATTGTTATTTTTTCTTCATTGAGGCTCCTTGGAATTTTTGCGCTCTCTTTATATTGGGGGGAGGGAAAATAATAAGGGGAGGAGTATTCATTTCATTAGAGGTCCTATCTCCCAAATATATTGTAATTAAACCAAGACAATATTCTTGGTACCCAATGTGAGGCATGAGAGAGAGAGGAGTAGGACGAATATCACTTTTTAATAATCTATTTGTGTATTGGATATAGAACTCCTAGTCATCCTGTTGTTTGATTTATTCATGTTTATGTGGCATTTATTCCTATGTTCCTATATTTGTCGTTTGCAGTTTTCTGTCCTGAACTGGAGTTTAAAACCAAGGTAGCCTTGCCTAGTTTCTATTTTGTAATCTGGATTCATAGTGCTGTAAACTCAACACCTGTAAGTTTCATTTGGAATGTGTATTCGGAATTGCCTTCCTGCTCTAGCCTAAGCTCTTACTCCTGACTGTTTATTGATAATGGCACCCAGTGCAGGGGTTAAAGAGAGGTGGATGATCTCTACTAGCCTTTCAGCTTTTTCTCCTTAAAATGTGCTACAACAGCTTTTGAAAAGTTTGAATTCTTGCTAGATGCTAGAGATGGCCTAATCATGTTTCTGTATCTCCAAGCTGGGATCATTATGGTCTATGTCATAGTTGAGGGCAGGGCCAAGATCTCTTGGGAAGGTGTCTAGAAACCCACTGTTTCAGTCTGCTTAAATATGTTGCAGAAAGAATTTAGGTTTGAATATTTTCCTGAACAAAATCAAAACTCAAACAAGTTATCCATTAATTTCAAAACCTGATTTTTTATTGATTAATTAACTACTAAGAGATGCAAAGAGAGAGAGAAGAAGTAAGAATAGGCTGGGGAAAATGCTAAGATTATTTTTAGAAGCAAAGAAAAGTCTACCACCAGAAAACTACCTTTTTGCCTAAATATCGATGCAAGGGAGGGAAGAAGAAACTGTTTCTGGTTTTTTGTTTCTCTGTTTTGCTGTTGCTTTCGTTGTTATCTCTATGGCTCTAGGGAGGTCTGGCAGCAGTGTTTGAAATTCAGATGTGATGCCTGGTCCCTGTCGCTCACACTCTAGCACGCTCCAGTCAGGCAGTTGCTGGGCAGCGCAAAGCCACAACGCCCATCTTGGCACACACTGACCATGCAGGGATAGAGCCTCTCACAACTCATGAGTGTAACATGGCTGGTGCCTGTTCCCTAGAATGCAGTCAGGCTTTGTGGATCAGTTGCTCACATGAAGCTATTGTCGCAGGCTACCCCAAGGGCCAGGTCTTAATTTAGGAGAGAAAGAACTCATGCATGCAGCATGGCAGATCTCAGCTTTCTTCAGGCCAGCAGAGCCCCAGTCTCCGATGGCAGGCAGCTTGGTTGGTGGAGAAAGAAGATGAGAAGGTGAGGAGAGGGCGGAAGTAGGAGGAGAGATTCTCAGCTATGGTAGCTGGTTTTCTCTCTCTTTTCTCTACACACTCTCCCCTAATCTCCCCTAATTTTTTTGAGATTTTATAGTGTTCAAAAAAAGTTTGCCCATGTTTTTTTGCACATAGACATTTCGCACAATAGCAAACCTTTATGGCAGGAAGCTTTGGTGCTGGCAGGATATTTGTTTGCAAAAGTTTCTGGCAGAAAACCTCAGCAGGAAATCCGCCTTGTGAGGAACCCTCTAGCAGAGCACTGGCACAGAGACAGAATGTTTTTGGCAGAGAAATGATGGAGAAACCATTTTAATTCTATATTATCTGAGGGTCACTCACACCCACCCCAGGGGTGGATAACCTTGAGTGGCATGGAGTTTGGAAGGACATGGGTAAGTTCTTGGAGAACTTTCTGCTCCAGTGACCTGGAAGTTCACCCCTGAATAACTTTAGGACCCTATTAAAATGATGAGATCTGTGAGGAAACAGTGCTGTGGTAGATCTATAGAGGAGCAGCTTGTGTTTGCAGGGCCCTGGCCACTGCCTTCTGAAAGCTTCTTGGTATTGTGTCCCATCTCCAGAAGGAAATGAAAGGGAAAAAATTAATGACATCACAGCCACTCAGGGTGTAGCTTAACAAGAAGAACAACCCAATCCAATAGAAGTTGCCCCTATCCAAAAGAGAACATGTAAAACCAAACCAGTTCACCTGGTGGATAATGATGGGGATCTCATATTGACCTGGTTGATATGAGTCTGGGATCTCTATGAGTGAAAACGTGCAGTTTGGTGGTCCCGAAGCAAGGTTTTTGGGATCCCTGTCCCAGGATGATCAGGTATTGATCAGGGGTTTGTGAAGTAATCAGGATCCCTTCACCTCTGGACATGGCTTCTAACAAGTGTGAGAGAGAGGTTTACTTACATCATTGCTCCTGGGAGATCATGGAGCAAGGAATCTTATGCTTGAGAGAAATGGTATTGCTAGAGGATTTTTTGCTGGGGATTAGCAATAATGACCCAGATCAGGTCAAATGTGCATCACAAATGTGGCTCAAATTAGCATGCCAAGGGCCATCAGTATACTCTAATTTCTTTGTGACAATGCACTGGAAGGAGAACCAAGAGACAGTTGGCGCTGTGACAAATAAACTCCGGACATATGATGAGATTGTCCACGCCCCATTATGGGCCCACACCTTTTCCATAGAGAAATGGGCTGAGGACCTTCTGACTTTGACAGAGGAAGTCAGAAAGGGCTACCAAAAACTCAGGGAGGAGCTTAGAGCAAGCATTGTCTTGCCAGTGTAAACCAGAGTCTCTGTTGTTAGGAACAGGTGTCCCCTGGCTAGGGAGAGGGGCTACACCACATGAGGCAACCTGTGGTTGTTTTTACGCCAACATAGGGAAGACATAAGGAGATGGGATGGGAAACCCACCTCTGTTCTAGCAGCACAGGTACAGGAGCTAAAGGAAAAAATGACTGCTAGAGGCAGCTCATCAAGGATGGATGTAGCTCCAGTTTCCTGTGGGCAAGCCCCTAGACCAAGTAGGAGGAATGATGACATGTGCGATTCTCTGGAAATGATCCTCTGGAAGAGACCTCCGGGATGTATGCACAGAGAGAAAGTCACTACCAAAACCAGCACTAGAGGGGTCACGTCTCTAGCCAGGTAGAGGCATAGGATAACCATGTCTATTGGACTGTGTGAATCTGATGGCCTGGCACATCAGACCCATGAGAATACAAGGCTTTGGTTGACACTGGTGCATAATGCCCTCTAATGCCACCAGGATATGTGGTGACAGAGTCTATCTCTATTTCTGGTGTGACAGGGGGTTCTCAAGAGCTGATGGTGTCAGAAGTTGAAGTGAGCTTGACCAGGAAGGAGTGGAAGAGACACCCAATTGTTGCTGGTCCAGACACCTCATGTATTCTGCATATCAATTACCTAAAGAACAGGTATTTCAAATATCCCAAAGAATATCAGTGGGCTTTTGCTATAGCTGCTATGGAGACATAAGGGATAAAACAGCTGAGTGTATTTCCTGGCCTCTCAGAGTCCTTCTGTAGTGGGACTTCTAAGACGTGAGGAACAACAGATACTGAATGCCACCACAACACTGCACCATCAACAATACTGCACGAACTGAGACTCTATGATCCCCATGCATGAGATGATCCATGAACTGGAGAGCTGAAGAGTGGCTAGCAAGAATCACTCACCCTTCAACAGCCCCATTTGGCCATTGACATTGCTAATGTGTTTTCCTCTATTTCTTTGGCAGCAGACTGCAGGCCACAGTTTGCTTTCACTTGGATGGGCAATGCAGTACAGCTGGAACTGACTGCCCCAGGGTTGGGAGCACATTCCCACCATCTGCCATGGACTTTCATTGGAGGTCCTGCCTCCCAGATATATTGTCATTAAACTAAGACAACAGGGGAGGAGAAGTCAAAGAGGGTAACAATTTATCATCTTATCATAGCAGTGGCCAGCCTAGCCTTGTGCTGACAGACTGGCAAATGATCCCCTGCCAGAAAATATGACAAAGGAGATGGGGTTTTGGCAATGCTGTCCTCAGATACTCAGCTCTCACACAGGAACTGTGCTCCTGGGTAAGGCCAGGAGCAGCCTCTCTGCTTGGAGGAGAAGCATGGGTTGTGCATGGGCCATGGCACTCCAAGAATGATTCAAAATCAGAGCAAGGTGAACAATGCATGTGTTCATATCCAGAAGAAATTCGTCCACTGCATCCATGTGAGCTATACTGAATCAGTCATGCAGCTGCAGCCACCTGGGTCTGCCTGCTCATACACAGAGATCGTACAGCCCCATCTTGAGCAATTTCCTCCTCACTTGGTGCGCATCTTCCCTTTCCCCAGCCCCATCCTCCCTTGTTTGCGTATTTCTGTCTCTGAAGAAAACATGAAGGGAGATACACATTTCTTCTCAGCATCATGCTGACCCGCTTTCTTCTCCCCTGAAGCCCTGAAATTAATTAAATGATGTCACGCTTGATTTTATCTGATTTGGAAGCAATTCATCACCCTTTTGCTGGTTCTATTAGTCCGAGTGATCAGCACATTAATTCATTTGTGAGACTTAGCTCAAGGGTAATTACAGTGAGGAAGCTTAACGCCTAAACTTGTTAATGTCTGTAATCAGAACTATTTTCTCAGTGTGGAACAATTGTTAGACAATTACACTTGGATATGATTGCTCTGGTAGGCAACAGGCACTGTGTCAAGAGGGGAATAGCGGAAGCTTTGTTTGCAAGTAGTGTATTATCAGCAAATTTGACTCTTTGCAATCTCTCTTTTGGGTATTTTGTGCAGCTCACCCCTTCGTCAGGTTTTGCATTATTAAATAAGTTGTAAAGTCATCACTCTCTTTTTCAGACTGGTTGTGTGGGGCACAGAGGAAAGCAGACTCGTCTGCTTTTTCTTGTGACAAAAGTGTCACAGGTTTTTGCTTCTGGTGTCCTGGTTTACGTGCATGGTGTGAAATAATTAATCTAATACACAGCTCTTTACTTCCCAATAGATGTAATTCTTTTTTTCTTGTTCAACAATCAGTACTTTCCAGTCAAAAGACATTTAGGTGATGAACTTTAGGACTGAGATTTTCCCTCTTTTGCCCGTCTAGAGGACTCTTTGTTGACCTCATGGTGGGGAAGTGTCCTGACAAGGTGACTCTGGACTTACTTTAAAGGAAAAGTAGCTGTTTGTCAAGGGACCCATATGGGCACAATGGGACCACACAAGCACAGCAAGGGGTACAAAGTCCTTCTGAGCAAAGTAATTTCCTCTTCTGCCTGAGCTGTTGGTGCCCTTGTCTAACCAGAAAACTTCTAGTTTTATGTCAGGTATCCTAAATGTGTCTATGTCCTTCAGGCCTAGCTCCTGAAAGTTAGAAAATTAGAGCTAAATGTACAAAGTTCAACTTTTAATAAAAAAGAGTGTGAGGAAATACCCTGTCCATGTGATCACCCTGCTGTGTGATACCCAGTGGTGACATCTGTGGATAACAGCATTGTGTGGGATGAGCAGGCATGCTGCAGATTGCATGAATGCCATGTTCCAAAGGGATTTTGAGGAAAGATGTAGCTCTGCCTCGTGCCTGCACAGGGTGGGCTGTGATGGACAGCAGAATTGGTTGGCCATACAGTCTGTTTCCTTTGTGCAGCAGGAAAAGGAAGGAGGCACAGCTAGGGATGAGGATGGGTGGCAGTGAGCGTGATGCCACTGGAGGAGCAATCATACTCACAGCCTGGACCAAGGGAAGATGGGGCAGCCCAGCACCTCCAACCCAGTGCTGGTGGTTCAGGGAAAATCAGTCCTATGGACTACTGGTCCCTGCCCATCTTATCCTTCCTCCAGCAGGCGCGCAACATTTGCCGGCAGGTTACATTCAGCCTCTACGACCACTAAAAATGAGGATGAATTTGCTGCAGTGTCTGTGAACTGGATGGTGTGTAAGGCAGAGGGACAGCCAGAAACCCCACTTCTTCTCTGGGCAGCCACAGTGACTTCCACTGTTGCCAAGTGAGACCAAGCATGTTGGCTTTTCGGCTGGGGACAGATTTTATTCCGACTCAACCTGGAGGTCCTCCAATACACAAGGCATGTGCTTTGCAGAAGTTCTCATTTTGGGTAACGTCCCATGCACTGCTGCTCTTGAAAAATGCATTCTTGGTATTTGAAGAAAAGCTTCTGGCTGTGCTGAATTGGCCTCTGTGTTAGTCCTCAGCACCTGTCCAGCCTACTGCCATAAAAGAGGCAGGGCAGGAAATGAGTATATAATGATGTGTTTTGCAGACATGGTGAAACTTGTGTCAGTGACAATGACAAGAAGAGCTGTCTGCTTGGGTGGTTTCAGAGGCTGTGTACACCCAACGAAAGGCAAGATAAATCTAAAGTTTCTGTTGTCATTAGTGGTATAGATGAAGAACAAATTATTAATTTCTTTGAGAAAGCAATCCTCTCTGGTCTCCAGCTGGACTGGCAAAGGGGCTGTGGCAGTGACCACTTCCTTTCTACACATGTAACGTAGTCAGACTGATATTAGCACCTCCCTGCTTTCTCCAAAATCTAGGATACACCAAAACCCTGCTGCCTGCCCTGGTGAGGTCTGAGCCATCTCAACAGGCAATCAGGGCATGGTGGTGGCTGTGTTTGCTGTCTGTCCAATGCAGTATTCCAGGGTCTCGCTGCAGGTTTGCCAAGGAATGTGACACAGCTGGTGGATTTTGACAAAATGATATGAAAATGGTATGGAAACCAAGATGATATCTCTGTTATTCAGTGAGTTAAAAGGTATTGAAATTCAAGGCAATCTCACATTTCTTCTTACCCAGTTTTCAGGTCTGACAATAGGGAATGTAAGCACAAATAGGATGTGTTGTGGCTTAACCCCAACTCAGCTGCACATGTGGGATGGGGAATAGTAAAACTGAGGATATTTCTGGGTTGAGGTAAAGACAGTTTAATAGATAAAGCAAAAGCTGCCACACACAAGCAAAGCAAAGCAAGGAATTAATTCACTGCTTCCCATGGGCAGGCAGGTTCTCAGCCATTTCCAGGAGAGGGGGGCTACATACACACATCACACATAACAGTGAGTTGGGAAAGTGAAATGCCATCACTCTGAATATTCACCCTTCCTCCTTCTTCCCCCGTATTGAACATGATGCCATATGGTATGGGATATCCCTTGGGTCAGTTGGGGTCAGCTGTTCCAGCTGTGTCCCCTCCCAGCTCCTTGTGCAGCCCCTGCTGTGCTGCAATATACAGGCATCACCTCCTCAGTGGAACACTGGCCTGAGAGTCAGACAGTGGGGATTTATTTGCTGCCTCTGGCAGTGGCTTGCCAGGGAAGCTTAGGCAAGACATCTCCCATGTTTTGCCTCCTTTGAAACTTTAATCCAATGTCCCTCCAGTCCTTGTTCTACTGATGAGCTCAAATTATGTTAACTCCGTTATTCAGAAAGACACTGAAGCCTGGGATGGCTGAGCCCCATGTACCATCCAAAGCTTCCAATTTTTCCCTCTGCTGTCCAAGCTGCAAAGAGCAGCAGGAGACATAGCTCATCTGTTCTGTTATGGATGTCACTCCTCCAGACTAATCCCAAGTTAATATAGATACCATTTGAAACTATTGAATAATAGCTTCTAAAATATCCACCTACTCTTCTCTTTTTGTCTTTATTAAATGTTAAAGGATAATTCTAAAGTGACAGGAAACATGCTGCATTTTTTCTCCACTCTTTGACTGAAATGAAGCTGCTTCCCTGTACAAAGGTACCCATCTCTGAATAGTTCACTATTCTGAGCCAAAATCTGATTTGGAATAATAGTTAAAATAAATTTGGAGTCAAACTTATTTTAACTATTGCAGTATCAGAGAGTCACCTGGTCGTTTTTCCATGCCATTAAAGCTCAATGTGATTTTGCCTCACTTACTAACAGAGACACAGAACAGTATGTGGATTCCAACAAAACAAAAATTCAATCAGTTGAACAAATTAGAAGATTAATATCTTCATCCTCTTTTCTGCATTTGGTGGTTGGATGCTTTGAGCAGTCTCCTTCTCCATTACACTTTTATCCAGGGAGGGTGGGGTAACAGATGTAATAAGAAAAAACCCTAAATTCCTCAGGAGACCCTAGACCTGGAGACCATGTCCCTGTGGTACCAGAAAAACCTGCTGAGCTATGACAGTGCCCTATGACAATGGCCACGGGGCTCATGCATCAGCATCCTGCACAGGGTGGGACGTCTCCCAAGGCATCACTGTAGCCAGCTGTGCTCCTGGATTTCTCCATCCCACCTGCAGTGTTCAGGGATGGCTGCCTAATACTCTCCCCACTTGCCAGCCAGGGAGGTAATGGACAGGTGAAAGCCAATCTGCTGTGTGGGTACAGGTGACTTGGAAAAGTGAGTTTTTGCTGAGAACAAACTGGTGCATATCACCAGGATTCAGGAGGTAAAAATTTGCTGTTGGTGTTCCACTCTGGATGGAATGCAGTGTGTAGGGGCAAGACCTCTGCAGTACTGGGGTATTGCAGGTTCACAGCCTCAGGTGTTTCAGCCTCTGTGCTGGGACACAATGACTGCACAGCTATAATCCACGTGCAAACTTCTTTGTAAATTTGTCTGACAGCAAAACCCATCAGAAGAAGGAAAGTCCTTGCTCACAGATTTTGGATGCTCTGCTACTGGTTATGGCTCACAAAACCAAATCAAACAGCAGGAACAGTACAGTTACTAAGACTGAATTATTTTTTCCTTTTCACATAGCCATGAAGAGGACTCAATCAGCATGAATACAGAACACTGCTGGGCTAAAAATGGCTGGAGAGCACAGGGCTGTGTGTAAAGGAGTGGCAGCACATCTGAGGTCTCTTCCAGCCAAAATGATCCATCGCTGCATCTCCTGTGTGCATTGCCCTTCACTCACCAAAGTTGCCTTTATCAATCTTTCCATGTACATTCAGTGTGACATATTGAAGTGTCGGCTGGACCTGCACCTGATTCCCTGAGGTCAGTGAGCAAATGTGGGTGTGTTGGTATGGACAAGCCAGGGCCTGCCATGGTTAGCTCATAGTTCTGCTGTCCTTGAGGACTTGGGAGCCAACTCAGGCCATGGTAACTGTGCTGTGGACCAACATAGGAAAATTACTTCTTCATTATGCCTACCTTCCATGCACAAAGATTTTCTCTCCCGAGGTTATAGATACATTCAATCCAAACAAGCATATTTTACTCTTCCCTGTAAAAAATGCAAATGCAGTGCAAATGTTTCCCTGTCTGCTCCTTGGTATTTCTGTGTAATCTGTCAATCCTGCACAGAGCATATAAAGTGACAGAAGAAGAAAGTTCTTGCCTCATTTCTCTCTTCTGGCCAAGAGAGTGTATCTAATCGCAGGACATGCAATCATGCAATCTGTCTGCCTCAGAAACAAACAATTACTGTCTAAGTCTGGCTGATTCAACATCAAGTGAGGTCCTCAGAGGCTTTGTGGTCCCCATTTCCTCACACAATTTCTGGCTCCTGGTTGGAAGCCATCACTGCTCATCAAACACCGATTTTAGCAAATTAGCAAGTTCAGATAAGAAAATATTTGTCAAACAATTCCTCCTTTCCTGCTGCTCTGGTCTCTAGAAGTTCAGGTCACTTGGGCCGCATTTCATGGCATGACAGTGTGTTGTAGTTTTGAATGATAATGTAAATTCTCTCGATTCCACTACAGAACAAAGGAATAGCCCAAATCCTTTGAATTCCGAGTTGATGACCTGAGTTAACACCTGGGGGTGGGGAGAAGTTTGTTTGGGGTTTTTTTTGTTGTTTCATGTGTGCTGTTTTGACTTTTTGGGGTTTTTTCTTTTGGGCAGCTGCAGAAAAGGAGCCACTGCTTGCTGGTGAACTCTCTTTTTTTCTGGCTCTGCTTTTTGCTTTTCCCCCTCCATCTCTGGGCACCCTGAGTTTCAGAGAGAGAGAGAAGAGAGGAGGGACACAACTGCTTCTGGATACTGCAGACCTTTTTTTCCCTCTTACTGGGGACCGATTTGGACTGCAAGGAGATTCCTGGGAATTATCACCATTTCCTCCATTCCCAGCTTTTCCTTCTTCGTTTGGAACAGAGGACAAGGAGAGAGAGAGAGAGAGAGAGAGAGAGAGAGAGAGAGTCTGTGTGAGTTCATCTGCTTGTCTCTGCCTTGCTGGAGAAAGACTGAGAACTCACCTCACAGCCAGCCAAGGTGTGACACTGACACTGTCCATAAATATAACTGCTCCAGGAGGAACCTACTGTTTTGGGATGTGTGTGTGTGTGTGTGTGTGTGTGTGTGTGTGTTCCCTTTTGTTTTTATTTTTGGTGCTGGGGGGTAGTTTGCTCTGGTCTGTTTACAGTTATATCTATATCTACATATGTGTGTATATATATATTAGTTAAGAACAGTTATCCTTCTTATACCCATTTTCCAATCAAAGTTCCTTTTTCTTAAATTGAATAAAGAGTGATGTGATTATTGCGGAAGAATCCTCTCCTCTGCTTTTTGGTAAACATTTTGGGTTTTCCCTCAAACTAAGACACAGTGTTAGGGCAGATAGCTCTGCTTGTGGGCTGGTTCCCATGTATGTGTGTCCATTTGGTCAGGCCCTCCCAAAACTCCACGTTAGCTGAGGGAATCACCCTGCTCCTGTGGGGCAGAGCATGCTCAGGGCACACAGCTCCCTGCAGACTGACAGCAGAGATGCAGCACCCTGACAGGGACATACTGGGGGCTTCTGCTGCATTTCTCATTTGGAAATGACATTTTATAGATAGTTGCAGGTGGGGTAGCTTTTGGGTAAGACTGATGTTGCTATTCAGCATTAAGCCATATTAAGGATGTATTCCTTAACTATGGTTTATTTTCCTTGCTTTGAGAGGATTCTGGGGTGCCACAGCTCCTTTGAAACATAAAGCAATGACTTGGCATTGAGCACAGCAATCAACTGGGGAGCCCAAACACGCCATCTGCTATGTTAGAAGGTAATAGAAGAAGGAAACAATGTCTGTGGAAAACTGCTCCCATACATAGCAAAGGGGAGTGAAGGGCAGGTTGTTTCCATCCCCGGCTGCTGCTTTGTGCCCCTCAGAGGCGATGGCGCACAGGACCAACCACTAACTGCTGACTGACCTGGTGTTTGAGTAGTTGGATCCTGCTACTGGCAAGCTGAATTTCACTGGAGTTGTGTCCATGTTTGCCTTTCAAGCTGCCTCCCCTCTTCCATGCTGCAGCATGCAATGTGCTCAGTAACGGTTCAGCTGCTGAGGAAAGCAGGGGGAGTCCCGCTGTCCCCAGCCACTACTGGACCAGCAGGGCCAGAGGCAGAGAAACAGAGAAAGACACAGGTGCCAAAGCAGCAAGCCACGAAAGACAGTTTGCTTCTCACTCAGTAATTTTTTTCATACCCCCGTCCTCCCCTGTTCCCATCCTGAGCCCAGTCCTGTTCTCTGACTTGCCAGGAGCACACTTTGGTACAGGGGTCTGAAATATCATGACTATTTCTACTCTGTGGTAATAACAGGTTTCCATTGTTGTACTTCCTCTGTTCAGCTGTGCACAACGCTCTTGCATGGGGCACAGCCACACGCACCCTGTGATAGGAACAAAAGAGGATTACTGCGGGGATGGCTGAAAGAAAAATCACTCATTCACTTGCTGCTATAATCTTGTTGACTTGCCCAGGCATTGCAGGAAGCAATTCATAGGTTTTATTTGCATAATAATAGCAAAAGCTTTTCTTGGTGTGAAAAAATCAGAAGGTAGGGAAAAGGAATTATCACAGGGACAAGCACAGTCTTGGCAGAAGCAGTTTATACCATTTATGCAAAATCACTTTCTGCTGCCCAAACATTGTCTCTCAGTGATTTCAGCATGGTGGAGAGGGTCATGTGAAGGGCTAGGGGCTCAAAGGTTGTGTTAAACTCTTATCACTGCTGGCCCATGACAGGAGAATGCAGCAGTGAGAGAAGGCAGAAGCTGCGCTTTGTGCCTGTGTTAAAAGTCATAATTGACATGCTCTTGACATCTCCTGGATTTATGCAGCCCACTCCTGTTGTTCCAGTGCTCTGGTGACCCACTGGCAGGAGTGTAGCAGTAGAAACACACACTTTTGCAGGTTTTTGTTTTTTTTTTTTCTGTTAAGGATAGGAGGCTTTTTTTAGTTGTGCTGGGTTTGTCAGATGTTCCTTCTGGAGAGGCGAACAGGCATGACAGGTTGAAGGTATGGAATGGGTGTCCCTTTGGAGTTGCTGACAGGGACTTTAGACAGACTTGACTGGTAGGAGTTAAACGCAGCAATACCCTGCTTTGGTGAGGAAGATGGGTCAGAATGGAGGGTGACAGACACGATAGAAAGAGTTTTTAAAGTATAATAATTTAATTTTTGTTGTTTTTTTCTAAATAGTGACCAGTAGACTTATGCCAACAACCTGAGTTGGGCTGTGGGTGTGCCTGAAGAGTTAACCCAGCTGTTCCCAGCAGTATTATCTCTTGGAGGATGTGGAGGGTCCCTGCAGTCTTCCCTGCTCTTCCAGGGGCAAATTATTCTCACAGACATTTATGACTGCCCATACAATTCACCTTTATGTCCTCTGTCTCCCATCATGTCATAGCTCCCATCTTCCATGTCAATTTTCTCTATGGCTACTGAGACAGCCTGGGTGTTTTGTGGTGGCCCATAGACAGGGACATCTGTGGCTGCAAGACAAATTTTCTTCAGCAATGAGGCCTCAGGTTTGAGTAATTTCATGTGCATGTGCCCAACAAATTAATGAGTGACACAGGGATGCAGAGAACTTCATCCCTAGTATGAAACTGCTTGAAAAAAGCTAAATTGTGCTTTGCTGATTTTCCCTGAAGGGGCTGCAGAGAGCTTTAAATTAAAATATAATAATAGTTGGTTGATTACTCTTCTCTCCTTTTTTTTTTAATTTATTTTTATTTATTTTTATTTTTTTTTATTTTTTGGCCAGGTAAGTAAAACCCACTTGTGGAAAAGGTGAGGGGGAAGTATGCATATTAAAACTTGTATTGCTCACATCTCTGGTCTTTATTCTGCAGTATTGCTGAAGTTTTAATGTGAAGATCTTTTGTGATGTCAAATCACAGCCTTTGCATCAGGTACTGTTTCCTCTGTGTGGCACTTCATAACCTGGAACTTTTCAGAGCATGTGTACTCTGGGTGCAGGCCAGGCATGGGAAGGACCTTGTGGTGCAGAACTGGATGAGGTGCCATGGGCATGATGCCACAGCCTGTTGCCCTCCTGTACAACGGTGGGCTTGCAGCAGCACTGTTTTGCTTCATCATCCTTCCACCTCCATCCTCCCATCCCCTCCCTGTTCCCATGGAAAATAAAGTTTATATTACCTACAGCTGTAAGCATGAACACTTGATAATGTTACCCTTACCCCTCTTCAGCAAGACAGCTTGTGCTCCTGGTAGTGCTCCATGAAGGTAGGAGAGAAGGTACCAGCACTGGCACAGCCACTCAGAGAATTGTGTGTATCTGCAATGGCCTTCCCAGGCTGCCAGGGATAAAATTTTGAGGTCATTCATGAAAAAAAGTGTTGCAATCCAGGGTCACTGGAGTGTTTTAAAATGCACCTCAATGAGCCAAATTACCTTTATGGTTTCTCACTAAATGTAAAATGCTTTCCAGAGGCCTGGCAATTCAGGACTAATGCTTGCCAGCCAGTGAGGCAGACTGGGGGCAGTGGGAGCAGTTTGATTTAGGGTGCATACCAGAACCCATGGGAATTAACCACAGCATTGCAGTGAGTGCTGTGCTGGAGAAGGGCCATGTGCACAGACTGGAGCCTCAGTCTGGAGGTTGCAGGACTGAGTGCAGGTCATGGGATTGAAAACAGCATTTCACTGAGAGCACCTGGTAGCACCTGGGGGAAAGAGGGGGTGCTTATTCAGCCCCTTTGAGTGCGTGGAAAGTAAGGTCTGAGGCCATCCACATGGGAAGTCCATGGCACTGACAGCACTCACGCCACCTGACAAGAAATTTCACCATGTGCACAGAGACTTTGTTTCATATTTTATTGAATTTTATTTATATTAAATTAAAAATATATTTCTGACAGATTCATGTAACAAAAAGGCAGAACAGTTTTCAAATTGTTCAGCTGGGATGAGCATGGGTTGATACAAGGTGGGTTGCAGTCTACATTTGCCTTAACAAACAAATACAGCTCTACCCCAAGGGCCATGAGGATAAATTCGGGGCTGCTCATGGGAAGGGAGAGAATAGAACCACACAAAGAGAAGATTCACAGGTTTCTTCCCAGCCTCCAAACTAGACAAAAGGGGAGGGAAGTTAAATAAGACAAAACAAGAAAACATGAAAAGAAGGGAAATAATGCTAAAATATGTACCTAATATTAACCCAGGTCAGTGAGTATTTTTGCAGTATATAATCTTTGATAGCTAAAAAATGAGGAACAAAAGGTTAAAGTAACATTACGCCACACACAATTGGCATACCCTACTGTGTAAGCAAGTGCAGAAAGTCTGAACACACCACTAAAACACAGAATCACATAGAATGCCAAAAATGGTACTTCTAACCAAAACCAGAGAGTGGGAAGGGAGAGAACGGAAAGGGGAGGAGCGGCTTAAATCACAAGCAAATTACCTATATACAAATCAACCCTAAGGACAATTATGTTCCAAATAATGGTGTCCACAAGGAAAATAAAAGCAACATTATCCTTATTTACAAATGCAACTAGCTGTGTCTTTAACAAGCTATAAAAATACTATTCACATTTTCAAAGTAACATACAGTAGTTTTTGTAATTTTTTTTTTTTGTTTCAGAAAGGCAGCTAACTCTGAATGCATCACTTTGCAAGAAATGAGTGTCTTCCCCAACATGATGATGCTTCTATTCTTCTGAAGGTGCTTCATAAGGCAGAAGTATATTTGTTTTCTCTCTCTATGCTTCGAGAATATGGAGAATTGGCTAAAACCTAGACTCTCCCATCTCTGCCTCGTGCCCACCTCCCATTGGGTGGAGGGGCTGCTTCCTTTGAGATGGACTGGCTGCAGTGACTGTAGCCCATGCAGGCACCATGACCAGGGTGTCTCCCAGGAACATGGTGCTATCTCTGTGTCTTCTCCCAGGTAGAAGCCTTTGATTCCAAGGGGACAGTAATGGCATCCTCTGGGCCTGAGAATTTGAGCCTCATCAGAAAAGCCTGGTGGTTCTGTACCACCAGGTCAGGAAACACAATTCGGCTAGCTGTTCTTAAAAAGAGACTTCTTTTCCCCCCTCAGTTTCTCCTCCCTACACTAGTCTTGCTACCTCTTTAGAAATTCCAGCTTAGAATGTTGGCGAAACAGCAAAACCTGGGCAACAAAAGGGATTAAAACCATTGTGAATAATGTATTGAAGGGGTACCAATTTCCAACATTAAAATGATCTAAAAATTTGCATGTTTTCTCATTGACCTTTCTTTTCTTCTCACACTTTACTCTTACGCCTTTACACAAAAAGACAAGTACCCAGCATCTACCTCCAGTCCACAGCCAAAGAAACAGTGGGTTTGTGCATTCAAAGTTAGCTACCCCCTACGCAGCTGCTCAGTTAATAATCGACCCATTTAACAGCAGGACCAGTTTATGCTACATATGTCAGAGTACCTTACCTTGAAAGAACGGCATACATATCTACACATACTTATAAAATACCAGTCACAGTTCAGTACTGCGGTTATCCCAAGAGGGTTTAGTCTTCGGAGTGCTATGGACAATACAGGGTTTTCCCCCTAAGAGGGCTCAAAGGTTGGGCTGGGACCCAAACTGCTGGCAAATGACAGCCAAAGGCTCCATGTACCTGTGACCCTGGTCATACCTGAGCCACCAACTGGAGGGTGATGGGTGGGATGTGCCTTTGCCCTAGTGGGGTTGTCCACAACACAGCTGGAGCACAATTTCATGGCTTTTTTATTGAAGAGGGGAGAACTAGGACTAATTATGCACATTGCCTAATGCCTTACAAAGCTCCCCTTAAAACTCCTCTCTACCAAGGTCCACAAAGCTCACTCCTAAAATTAAATAGGAAAGAAAATAAGCAGCTTGGACTCCTCTTGTTTTCTATTGGGAGCATGTCCTTCGGTTTCTCCCTCACAGCTTTTCCTGGCCTGTTGGCACAGACCCCAGCTGGAGGATGCCCTGCCTCTGGTTAGGAGGTGGGATTGGCTACAGTTCAAGCAAGTCCCACCACCATCAGTCAGACCTGAATATTTACAAAGTTGCCCAAAAGATGCTCTGCATTGTCCAAACCAACAGGCAAATCCCAGCCATCACTGCAGCATCACTGACAACAGCATCACCTGCCCCTGGTTGACTCAAGAGTAATGAGTCCACCATCAGAACAACCTACTAATCCACACAGTGGTAAAATAAAAATTTGCTAAAACAAAATTAAAGATGTAGACATGATTTTTTGACATTTTAGAGTGGTGCTTCTAGCCACAGAGTTTTATTTCTGTTATTTATTTCTGATCTGAAAGTCCTATTTTTAATGCTGACCTTTTCTACCTGTGCAAGAAATGCTTAGAAACAGGCAGAAAATAAAAGAGGGAATCTTGCACACACAGTGATACTGCACAGCTGCTACCCATGGGACAACCATGGCTCCCTTCATGTGATGAAGCATGAGCATTACCCCAACCATCCCAGTCCACACAGCCTTGGTTTTCTAAAATACAATCTGAACTCAAACCCAAGATTTTATATAACCACAGATGAGCTCTTTTGTCAGCAGCAGACACCTAAGATCCACAGCAGTGAGAATAGTGCAAGTGACAGGGCTAGAAAGGAGCCAAGTCTTTGTGCTACCAGCACCTTTTGAAAAAAACCTCGTCAATGATAACTTGAGGTGACACCATTCCTTCTGAGGTGCTCTCTAAGAGCCAAAGGGGTGACTGATAACCAGACGTCTGGCTCTCATTTATCTTAAATCCTCTGTTCCACCTGTCACCCTCAAGTTAAACAGCCTTCCAAGCAGGTAAACACCAATCGAAGCTCCGTAGTTCTGCAATGTGCTTGGGAAGTCAGGGAGGAAGCCCTGAGACACCAGTTGTGCTAGATGAGGGAAATACCCATCCCAGTAAGTGGGCACTGTCCAGCAGTCAGGCTCTTGGCACTTCTGGTATTCCCATTCCCTTCTCCAAATAGAGTGGGCAGATAGACCGTGTGAATGTCTGAGTTCCCATGCTTCTGGGTGCTGCAGTGGCCATTCCCCTTCCAGAAGGACATGCCTGCTCACAGTGCACAGGGCTACCAGGGAAGCTTAGCTGACTGGGATGCCTTCAGTTGCTCTGAGGAATTACACAACTAACAGCCTAATTCTGACTTATGCCAGTCTCCTCATCTCTCAGATGGAATAAAGGAATTTAAACAATCCTGTCGTGCCAACATGATGCACAGACACTCTATCAGAGAAAAAAAAAAAGATTTTTCTTTCATATCCAAGATTCTCATTAGATCCACCCTCAAAACCAGACTGTATTTCTAGGCTGACTCACTTCACAGCTCATACTTCTCCCCTGTACTGTTCAGCTCTACCTAAAATTATGGAAAGAGTGGATCCACAGAGCCAGGGCTGAGCTGCATTCCCAGCGTTGCCACTTTTTTTGCTTCTGGGCTGGGATTGATGGTGGCTGAGGGTGAAGGAAACTGGTATGAAATCATTGCAGACAAGTCTTGCAGTCAAGAAACATATTTTCTACCAAATAAACAGGGTTAACACATCCTGTCTGTACAAAGAAAAGGATTTCAGGGCTGAACTCAAAGTAACTGAAACAGACCCACACAGTGACTCCTACTGCAGATACTCACTCAGATTTATTTTCATCTCTTGCTACCTGTGAGAGATGACCTATTTGAAAGCAAGTTGTAAATACTCTGCTACATCTGAGCAAGTGGCCATGTAAGAATCCCTCCCAGCTATTTTACAAAAAACCGAAAAATCTGAAAAGAGCTGAACATGGAAACTTAAAAGTTCTTGTTTTCAGTCCACTGTGTTACAGCAAGTCAACCAGCTCCAGCATCCATATCTATTTGCAATAGCTTTCAGGTAGATAATAACAGCTAAGACAAGTATCACTGAAAGAGATTAGGAAAAAATAAGCTGTTGTTCTCTTTCCTTTAGTGTGTTTCTTTGTGCCTTGGACAACAGCTGATACACACATAAGTAACAACTTGCTCTTGAGAAGTTGGCCACTGCTCTTCTGTCATGCAGGCCATGATAAGAGAAAGGAAAACATTCAAAAATAGAACACCACATTGAAAAAATCCATAAAAAACAACTGTTCCATGTACAGATAGCTCTGTAGAACTAGAGAGTGAATTACCAAAGCACTTCTGTTGATGCACTCACCTGCTGCTCTGTGCTGACAAAATGCGGTTTGTGTGTGGAAATCCTGCTTTTCCCGAAAACTTGTCATTATTCATTAAAGACCCCTAGCCCTCACCTTTTACACCACAACAGAGTTGAATGTCATGACTTTGCTATGTGCATTTGCCCAACTTCTCTCACAATCATGGTTAAAATTTCCTTGTCAAAGAGACAAAAGCTGCTAACAGAGCTCAGAACTACTCATCCAGAGGAGAGGGGCAGGTCTGTGGGCTGTGTTCAGACAACTGCTGCTTTTACCAGGGAGAAGGAGCTGGATAACCACACACCTCAGCACCTACCCGGACCATCTGCTGGGCAAGGGTCAGCTACTGGCACAGCAGGAAACCTAAGGGCCACTTTTGGCAACTGCACTCAAACTCGCAGCTCAGAAAATAAAAAAAAATTCTAAAGATGTAGTGTGTGTGTGGAGTCTTCTCTCATCACAAATCACTGTGTTCATTAACCCTCTGCTATTCCAGACCCAGCTACCACAGCTTGGCACAGCTCAGCCTGGCTGCCCATCAGCCCTAGCATAAGATAGGTCCTGTTACAGCCTTCCTGCTGCCTCATTTCCAGGAACCTCTGCATTTCCACACTACTTAATATATTATAGTACGCCCACAGTCAACAAATAAAATGAATAAATAATTCACATTTTGCAAGAAATAAAACATGAAATTGTTAAACCTCACAATTATTTACATTTGGATTACTCAATGGGTTTGTTTCCAGCACTGGCACTACTTTATTACCAGAGGAACAAACAGGCCACACCTTGTGTTAGCAGCTACATCCCAGCACTATCCTGTGCAGCTCCAGAGGTGTGCATGCCTCTGCCCCAGAAGCCTCTGAGAGCACCTCTGAATTCAAACATGTGAGCTGTGCCAGGATTTTATTTCATTTTTTTCTGCATTAGGAGTTACTCCATAAAAAGACTTCTTCAGGGACAAATCAACCCTTCCCTCTGGCACAGCCTCTCAGATAACAGGATTGTAACTATCTATCCCGCGTCAGTGGTCTGCTGGTTGTTTTGTTCTGCCACCACAAACCACCTTGGTACCACTTGACCCAACATCAGCCCAAAGATCTGTACCTGTTCTTGCTGCTTTCAAACCCTCCACCTACATACTCAATTTACAGGCTTAAAATATCCTCCCTCCAGGGGGTTCAAGCTGGCCCGGACACACCTGATGCAGAAACAAGTCATTGGCTGAAGCAGACTTGTGACCACACAAAGTTTGTTTTCCATCTACAAGAGTAACAACCAACCCAGGTTTGAAGTATCTTCATACCTTTGTCAAGCTGACACTCAGCTGCCAAGCTTTAGGTAACTACTATTTGTTTCTTATTCCTTCCCCTACTTCCATAAGACTAAAGGTGGCAAGCTGCTGAGATGGCAGGAATTTGGAGGAGGGTGATGTTATATCCATATCACTGCTTGTTGCTGGTTTTGTTGCCAGGTTAGGTCACCCCAAAGATCTCGACTCTAACAGAACTGAAGTGCATAAACTGAAATACTTTTGTGTAACCCAAGATTGCCATCCATCAGGTATTGCTTCTTCTCCTTTAAAAGCCTTGGTGGACAGAGACAGGCAGATCTTCCAAAGTACTTGATAGTTCCTTAGGATTTTTTGTAGGAAGTAGGTACATAAATGCTCTTACACACATGAGTCTTGGTGAGCCAGGAGAAAGTCTTCGTTGTCTCTGGCCTCTACACTTTCCTTCCCAGCTCCATCTGCCTCAGGTTGCTAAAAACATCCAGAACTGGCTGAAAGAGATTTCAAAGAGGAGCAGGCCAGGGGAGAGGTGTGTGTGGGGATCTACCTAAAAAATGGGGTTGATAAAAGCAGAACCAAGTACAAGGAGACTGACTCATACTTATTTACATTTTTGATAGAAAGCTGTGTGAGTCATTCACATTTTGACTTCTCAAACCTCACATGCACCATCTTCTGTGCCAGAGTAATCCTCCTTTTAGAAAAAAGGTATTGTTCTGTGCTGCAAGCCAGAGCAGGACTTGTGCCTCCCCTGACCCATTCCAGGCCTTGCTCTGCAGTCCTTCACACAGCAGCAGTAAGAGCTGGCTGCTCTGTCACTGCATTCTCTGAAGCAGTCAATGAATCAGCCTCTCTGAGCTGGCAGACATTGTTCCAAAGACCTCATTTGCTTCATTTTGGCTTTTCCACAGTCATCCTTCACATGTAATAATTATTTTTTCAAAATTTAAAATTATTATTTTGTATTTTGCTGGTCACTTCCATATTGCTTCATTCAAAATCCAGAAAAGAGTTCAAATAAAATCAGAGCTTAAGTGCAAACCAACTTTGCAGTGAACCATTATATGTGTTTTCTCCAGTCCAGATCTGTCTTCCAGTTTAAAGGATCCTTACTCTACAGAATACCAGCAGACTCCAGGATCCCTATCAAACTCTCCAGTGCTCTGATGAGTCCTCAGTGTTGCCTGACAGCATCCTCAACTCCTTTCTTGATCATAAAGAAATAAAAGAGGGAAGAATTAGTGTAGGTCTTTTGAGGTGTTTAAAGTCAGCAGGTATAAAACAGGAAAGCAAAGCTTTTGGCGTACAAATCTTGGTTTCTAGGCCTGTTTTTAGCTTCAAAAAGAACATGCTGGAGGTGTGGTTTAGTTAGTCTCTTCTGAACCAGGTTTTATGTTTAAAGTGTTTGTCCTGTTGGTAAACAAAAATGGCTGTATTACATACCAGTTCTGAGCACAGGTCTGTGGTTGGAAGTGGCACAAAATCACGGTGTGGCTCAGAAGAAGGGTTTTAGGCATCTTTGGGAGTCACATCATCATTTCTTGGAAAGCCATAATGAAGATCTGAATGCTTATGAAAAGCCACCTTAACCATTTTCAGTGGCTAGGATAGAAAGTGTTAGAGAAAGAAATTGGATTCTCAATCTCAATTACTATGCTATCACACAGGATATAAAAATTGTCCATTTTTCACCCTGATAGAAACTGCATTGAGATTTCCAGGAATGCTGCTCTGTGGCTTTCTCTGCAGTGTCTGCTTGAACCACTGAGGATGAGCTCAACAGCAGGCAACACTGACACCGGCCTTTCTTGGTGCCCACTGACTTCTCTGAACATCTGATCTGCTGGATCTATGAAGAGTAAGAAAGGCCATGTTGCACATGCCTTCTATTCAGTCTCTTTTCTTCCTTCCTTCCAGGTTCCTAACCCAATCTACAACCAATTCCAAGAGATCCTTTGACTTAGAAATATCAAAAATGAATGAACTGGCAAGAAGAGGAAGCTTGTGGGAGAAAGGGAAGGAAGGAGGGAGGAAAGGAGGTTGGGAGGGAGGGACAACAGGGAGAGAAGGAGAGAGAGAGAGAAGGAGTGAGGCAGCTAAAAGGTGTTGCCTTTCCACTTCTGTGAGACCACAGCCACTACACCACTGTATTTCGGTGTCTGTAGGGTGGTGGGGGCAGCACAGTGCCAGGCTTCAGGGAGAACTCAGAGAGGTATTCAGGATTCTCTGCCACAATGGGCCGGATCCGTCCATTCTGTTTGTAAAAGTATTTTGTGCTGTAATCCTGCAGGTAGTCCGGGTGCTGGAGGGTGCTCCGTGGGGGCAGGCTGTGGTTCCAGTAGTCTGGGTTGTCAAAGGCCTTCTTGGCTTTCTCTGGCAAATTTTTCTTCAGGTACTCGGTGTTTTCCAAGGTGTTTGCAAAAGTGTTGAGGTACAATGGCTCATTCACATACTCATCCTCAGCTTTGGGCTGCCCGTTCGGAGTGTTGTGATACTCTGGGTTGTCCACAGCTTGGAGATCTCCATTCTTTCGTCGGGAAACAAATGGATTTTCTTCCACTGGATTTAGGTAATCTAAGAAAAGGTAAAAAATAGATCAGACAAGAAAAGGAGTAATCCATCAAGTAGCAAGCATCATGTGACCAGAAGCAGCACTTGGACTAGCGAATCCTCTATTCCAACCATTCCCAAAATGCCGAATGGCATCAGGAGCCAATTATGTTGAACACACACTAGCAAAAACTATCCTGGACTTCTTGTAGGCAGTTAAATGCCTCCCTGACATCCGATCCCGTCAGATCTCGGAAACTCAGCAGGGTCAGCCCCGGTTAGTACTTGGATGGGAGACCTCCTGGGAATACTGGGTGTGCTGTAGGTTCTAGTCCTGAGGACTTCACTATCACTGTCCAAGTTTTCTTGGCCACAGCAGATGAACCTTAGGAGTTAAAGGGTGGGGCCAGCTCTGCGCACGCTGTGCGTCACTTAAAAAATCCACTGCACAGACTCGAAGGACACACCCATGTGGGTAGAGCTCTTCCCAAATCTTCGCTTGTGAAGCCTAGCCATACAATCCTGGATTTCTCACTATATGATCTACAAATCCAAACATACTGACTGACTTCTGCCTTTGCTGCTGACTCTGTGTAACCTTGGACATATCAGCAAACCCTCTGCTCTGTGGTTTTTCCATCCAGAAAACTCTATAGAAATCTTAGTTAAGCCTCTCTGCACAAAACCCATCCCCAAGGGCTAACTTCTAAGACAGCTTCATTTCTAACAGAACAATTTTCCTGATTAAAAACCTTCCATCCCTGAAGGACAAAAGGCCTCAAAGCATTATTAAAAAAACCTATTCAAATAAGTCCTGGACAGGGTAAAAGAGCCTTACACCAGCTACAAAATAGGACTTGTAGCAGGTTACAGTTGCTTCAAATCACTTGCTGTGGATTAACACCACAAAAAATTGTACCTGAACTGCAGAAAGGTTTTAAGGCATATGGAAGCTTGCATGGAAAGCTCGACAGGAGGTGGGGAAGGAAGAGAAGTGTAAAGAGATTGGCTGTCCCAGTTTCAAAATGTGGACTCTCCCCCAGTCACAGACAAGTGACTGAGCTGTGGATCAGTGGATTTGTCAAGTGCCATGTCCTGCCTTGCTCTGTGTGTGATGAGGTCTCATGACAATGGGGCTGGACAAGAGGAGGTCACATGCAAATGGGCTGCAAAGGGAACTGCTTGGAGGCAACATGGGGACAAGAGCATCTGGGGCGAGACCCCCGCTGAAAGATGTCAAAGTATTCAGCTCATTCAAGGCTTGAAATCACCAGATCAAACCCACTTATAGTATTAATTCTGCTTTCCACCTCCTTACAAATCAGGGTCTTCAGGCCACCGCCATTACTGATGCTCTCAGCCTGCCTGTGCCACACAGGATGCCAACACAAGACCTCCATTTCCAGCAGCATGGCTGGTCATGCTGGTCCAGCAGCATGGTCAAGGGCTCTGCAGACACCCCAGCCACAGAGTTCTGCCTGTAAGGAAATAGGCCTGACCTGTTGCCACAAGTTGGTCATGGTTCTCAGCTCTAGTTTTATGCAGGATGGGGCCAAAACTATTAAAGGAGAAAGTTCAAGACCCAGTGAATACCTTTGAACAGGCAACTAAAATGTCACTGAATTTGAGGTGAGCAGGCACATGGGCCCGCACCAAAACACAGTGGAAATGTACATATTTTATCCGTGAGCCAAGGAGCGCTTTGATTTGAACACTGCAACTGACACAGAACACATAGCATGTGTCTGTGCTCAGGGAGTCAGGAAGGAGGTGCTTTCTCCTGAGTGGCTACTGCCACATCCCTGAGGGCTCAGGAAGCTCCTGCAGAACTCTGCAGATCTCCAGGGCGCACCTGTGTATGATTGTATGTGTGGGGTCACACTGAAACTAACTCACTGCAAAAGAGATTGCTGAAGTGCAGGGCCATGAGTGCACTCCCACAATTGCTACTGCCCCAGGCCTCCCTCCATTCCCACCATGTAACACAAAGGATGAGCAGCTTCCAAATTCTCAGCAAACACACTAGTGACTTGGCATTTACATTTGCATTAACTAATTTCTTTAAAGCTAATGCAAAGGTTTGAGAGCAAATTAGTAATGAAACATATCCTTACATCTAAATGACTGCTGTCACTATTTAAAAAGAAGGAATGAATGATGGCAAAGTTAGAAGTGCAGCACACTGAGCTGGCACAGATCTAGGGAATCTTCACCTTGCAGTGATGGTCTCTCTGAAGCACGTCTTGTTCTTTCAATCCTAAACTTCTTTTGGGTATAAAATGCCAACTGTGTATGCTGGTTCTGTGATAGGTTCAACATGACATTTATCAAACACAATGCCATGAAAATAAAGAAGATCAATAAACAAAGCAAAGTGGGGACTATGGCTGTCCAAAGATAGATCCTTTTCTCGGAAATAACTGAAAGTTTGAGTTTGGGTAAGAAGGGGATTTGGCTTTTTTTTCATTCTTCTTGTTATTTCTCCAAAAAAAAAAAAAACAAAAAAAAAAAAAAAAAAAAAAAAAAAAAAAAAAAAAACCAAAAGAAGGGAAAACTACCAAACTGACATAATGGCACATTGGAGCTTTTTAAAGCAGAAAATTAAGGAAAGAAAAAAAATCTCCATGTGAAGAAATATTAATTTAGTCAGAATGCTTCAACCTTGCTGGGTAACTAAAGCCATTTCTGATGAAAAGCTGCTGATGTATGTAGCAATGCATTCACAATATATGGCATGGAGAATGTCCTGCCAAAAATGGGCTGATGAAGAGAATCAACCAGCCACTGAGAATGCTTTAACAACTGATGTTTTTAATGTTGTTTCAATGCACAGAAGGTCTTTTTTGCTAAGTCATTCTCTTCTTCCCAGAATACCCCTGTAAGCTCAAGGGGCTGGGGAAAGATTGTGACTTCATATTCCTTGAAACCCTTTTCCCATTGAATGTAAATCTCCTTACTTCTTTTGGCCCAAAGCCAGATTCCCCTCTTGTCCCTTATTGTTGAATTTGAATCCCTCCAAAGTCCATATAAACCTGTTCCCCTGAATAAACGTCCTCTTTGTTCCTGTCCTCTCTGGTGGTCTCTGTGTGTCCTTCTCTGGGGCTCTCAGGGACCACGAGAATCACCATATTGTTGCAGAATTCCTACAACACACAGCATCAACGAGTCATAAAGAAAACCCACACTCTCAGATGTACAAACAGAGAGAATGCAGTCACATTAGATCAGGAGCTTCTCCAGAAAGACTACTTTTTACCTGTTGTAGGTTTGTCTCGCATCGGTGTCATGTACCCATCCTCATCTGGCTCTCCTCGGACCACTCGCTCGGGTATGAAGACTGTGGGGTCAGCGCTGTACCTCTGGGTGTTGCTGTCCTCTTTTGCCAGGGTTGCCACTTGCTTTCGCAGTGTGCCATTACAGCAAGTGTCTTCAAAGATCTCTGCTGTGGCCCCCGGAGCAACTGAGACTTCTGGTATTATGCAGCCTGGAGCTCTGTATGGCATTGGCACCTCTGCAGCGTAGCCACCATCACGGTATACAAACTGGTTCTGTTGGAAAACAGGAGACAGCATAGGAAAGGAGGCTCCAAGGGGAGAGAGTTCAGCAGCAAGTCATCGCTATGTGCCTGTGCCTTTCCTGCCACACTTACTCAATGATAGGTTTCACTGGGCAGGTGAAACCTTGTCCATCCTGCAGATTACTGTGCTTCCAGTGCTGCGGGATCACCAGCAGCACAGACTCTTTGTGGACTGGTAAAGCATCTGTCTGCCCAGTGATGCTCAGCACTGGAAATGGGGCAGGAAAACTTGTCTCCTACTAAGCACATGGAGGTTGGATATACACAGCTGCAGGAGGTGAACTACTACTACTACTCTGGAAACATCCCCTGGTATCTGACCAAAACCCTTAAATGTCATGTTAGGCAAATGCCCTCACTGGAGATAGAGCTCATTATAATCTCTGTTAATTCTTGAGCAGCACTCTTTTAGGGTGTCCTGTGCTGTGAATCACAGGGTCAA
This sequence comes from Hafferia zeledoni, assembly GCA_035583235.1. Taxonomy (NCBI): domain Eukaryota; kingdom Metazoa; phylum Chordata; class Aves; order Passeriformes; family Thamnophilidae; genus Hafferia; species Hafferia zeledoni. The sequence continues at coordinate 2,308,980 of JAWWEV010000002.1, forward strand.
CCACACCCTGTGTAATTCCATCAGAAAGTGCATTTCAGGCTGGTGAACTGTGTTTGTATTGGCACCTCAACTATATGGTTCAACCCAACCTACCATTCTGCAAGGACACGAAAAGGAAAAATGTACAGATTCAACCAAGCCTGTTACCTAAATGCTTTTTCAAGAAAAGTTGGCAGAAGTTTGTGTATGGTTCCATAGAGTTTGCACACAAACCCAGGCTGAGTGTGGAGATCTTGAATATTTGATTGCTTATATATATGCTTCATTTTCTCTTGGCTTTTAAGCCATTTATGCAGGAAAAAGGGGTTTGAAGCAGAAAAAAGTAGTGAAGAAAGGAGAAAAACCTAAAGGATGAAGGCTGAATGTGAAATACTTACTCCTGACATAGGGGTGTAGGCAGGAGGAGGGCTGTGTCCAATTTCACTCTAATAGGAAAGAAAAATGGATGATGGATATGTAACAAGAGGTCACAGGAATGAAACAAGTCACATGAGCTTTATGAGCTTGTCCTAGTTACGATGCTTGGGACCAGTTTATCACTGTGTGGATGTAACCAAAACTGTGCATTCTACACTCTCTATGTTATTTCTCATGAACTGTTAGTAATCGACCATTTGAAACAGCTGCCCAGGGCACAAGTGACCCCTCAGGCTACAAGCTGGGTGGTAGAGAACTCTGTGAGATAGGAAGCACTCCTGTCTTCATACCAATGACTCAGCCATGATAACTTCCCTCCCTCCAGGGAGTCATCAGCACCTTCACATCCAGCCTGAGGGGTCATGTTTGCTAATGGGCCATCAAGGATTCCAGGAATATCCCATGATAAATCACCCATTGTGAAAATTTTTCTTTGTAACATTGCATTTATTGTATTATTTTTATTAAATTGTGACCGATTTATAATTTACTTTGAGTTGCGTTCATTTCTCCTGCCAGTTTACCTTTAAACCAGCACAAAGCTAATGGGAGAAACATGCACATCAGTCACATTTCCTAACTGGATCCAAAATTCAAAGAATTCAATCATGGCAAACAACAAGCTGTGTGCCTCACTAGTCTTAGGGAGAGCTACTGATCACACTATGAGTGAAGGCCCTAACAGAAGAGGAAACAGAAGACACTTTACCAGAGGCTACTTTTTAAAAGGGAACAGACATCAATACACAGCTGGATACAGACTGTGTAGTCAGTCTCTAACTTGGCAGTCTTGTGTAAAAGGTTTGCTTGGGACAATTTGGAAGATTCCTTTAATCAGGGAACACCTTGAAAACCAGAGATGCTCTGATTGGAGAGGTTAAATTCCTTCTGAATCCCCTACAGATTTACAGTCCACTTGTAATGACACATGGGCAATGACAAGTTACAATGTAGAATATGTTAGACAAATGGATAAAAAACATCCAGAGCCTGCCAGATGCTACTATGAAACATCTACAGATGGCTCCAAGATACTGCACTACAGGAGACTTGCCTTTCTCTTGCCCTGTGATCTCATATTTACTTGAATTCAGGCCAGCTTTCCCTCTACTCTGAAAAGATGAAGAAGACTGAAGATAGGTAAGTAATAAACTATGGTTCATGGAGAGTAATAAAGTTTTAGGCAAACTGATGATTACATGTAGGATCCAGAGAAGGAATACAAAATGCTGACTAGAGGGAGAGAGTCAACTTTCTTAACAGTGAGGAATCCAAAGCTCTGTTGGTAATCCTCTATTGGGAATCCCCTACCCTCATTGTAAAGCTGCTGGTTTCCTTCCCTTGCACCTGCAGGCTGTGAGACTGAAGAGGAGGTTTCCTTCTTTTGTCTTCCAAAGTGGCCACAGCCCCTCAGACTGCACAAATAAAAGAGTTGTAGCAATGCTGTGTTAGTGCTCTGTGCAGGGGATGGGAGTTGGCTGCTGTCTGTTGTTCATACACTCTCAACCAGTGACTGTAACCACTTCTTTTCTACCTGGTACTATACTGTGCTATATTACACATCTTTCAGTTACATCTCTCTGTTTCCACACAGGCACTCCCATGAATTTCCACTTGTAGTTCATTGATTCTGGCCGAAGATGGGGAGACCTGTCTTGAGTACTTTCAATTCACAGCTCACTAAGATCTCTTAAAAGTAACTTAGAATAAAAAAGTCTTCTGTCAACAGGCTGGACTTCAGCACACAGGGTTTTGCTCCTCTGCCAGTAACTGCTTAGATCATTAGCAGCTTAAAAAAATACTGTTCTAGGATGGCGACATTATGTGTCCATGAGGTCTGCTCAGCACAATTGGCTGAATGCACTGTCCTATCTTTAGATCTTCTTGGCCGTGACTCCAACATTTAAATACATACACTGTAACTATTACAACATAATAACAGGCCCTCTTAGCACAGTCCTGTCCCAAGATGTCAGGAGTGAGTGGACTTGCATTAATGCATTTATTGCTTTTTGTACTGACAACACTGTTCTGCCAACCAGCATCACAATAATGGTGTTTTTTCATGCCTCCCCTTTAGCTCTGTACTAAGCATAGCTATCTTGCAACACATGTAGCACAGAACCTTACACATTGCCCTTCTCCAAACCACTGCTGTCTGCACATATTTTTTACTTCTTTACTGTTTATCCCCATGAGTTAATACCCTGTGGGACCTATTCCATAAAAAGAGGCAAAGAAAACAGCTGTGGTGCCATTTAGTAAAGTTGAAAACGTAATGAAATCGTTTAAATGTTCTTAAGTTGCCTGTTAATTGCAACATGAGGTCTACCCGTAGCCAACTCTTACCACTCAGGATATGAATCACACTGTGAGAAGAAAATACATTTGGATTTTTCCAGGTAAAATTTAAATAGCTTCTTTTGTATGTGCAATCCAATTAACTGAGTTATTTTTTTTGGGAGGGGGAGGGAGGGGGCAGAGGCGGGGCAGGGATGGGATTGCTGGTTTTGCATCTTAAATATTGTCTTGAGAAAAAGAGCTGATGTTCCTTTAGTGAAAAGCACTAGGTTTTTGGATTTCTGATCCTGAAAGTCTCACGTGAATGATCATCTCTGCATGGTGAGATAGACAGAGACTTCAGAGACAGGTTACTTAAAGACCTCACTACATATGTCTACTTAAAAAAGTCTCAAATTGTATACTAAAAAAAATTAAAATAAATCAATACTGACTCCCTTTTGATGGCATAGTATATGTTATAGCCATTAGCAGCTGTGAAGTGCACACATCCATTGACATCAAAACTCTCGGCATGCTCCAGAAGGAGCCTTGGTTTTTTAACTGCCCATGAGCAGCCCTCATCAGAAACACCCAAGATTTCATTCTTTATCCCACATGATTGAATGTTAGGCAAAAACATGACAATGGGGAGAAAAGATAAAATCCAAGAAAATGTCCTGTTAAGCCTTTTCCAAGGCCCTCTGGTATGAAACACCAGTAACACATCAGCTGCTGTAACGGCTAACGTTTATGTAAAATAAACCTTGATAAAAGAGCAATAAACAACACTTCTGTGAATATTGGCTTGTGTTACTGCTTTCTACGCATTAATTTCATTTTCCAATTCCTTGCTTTTGAAATCTCCCAAAGGTAAATACCTCATCCTTTACAGCAGGAGCATAGTATTTTCTGGCTGTGTGTTAAACTGTAACAAAATCAAAGATATGTTGGGTCCTGCCTCTCATATTTATGTAGCTGTGTGAATATGCCTCTGCCTTGTCTCTCTCCATTCGAGTCTAGTGTCATGCCTGAGCCTGGCACCCAGAGCTGTGGCCATCCTGCTGACCATGCACCATACTACAGCTCACCCCACTCCAGCTGACCACAGCTGCCTTCAAAGCTGCACCCATAGCACATTTCAGGTGGAAGAAATGCTGAAGGTACTCAGTGATGTGGTGCTACTGTGGTACAATGGGTAGGACAGGACTGTCACCAAATAGAAAAAACAGGACTTTATTTACAGCATGATCTGGTCCCCCCATACTCTGCTGGCTAGCACAGCCTCCCAGCAGCCTTCTTGCTGCTGCAGAGCTGGTTTTCCTTGTCACCAAGACATACACACACATTTGACAGGGCTGCATAATTATTGCTGTTTCTTGCTCTTGAGCAGCCTGCTAAGCTCACAGGACTGAAAGATTTTTCTTTAGTAAAGGCACGGCAACATCAGTTTACACACAGACACAATTCAACCTCCTCTGATACTGCTTCTATCTGTGTGAAAACCAAGTCCCTTTCACTCTTCTGCTCCTGTATGCAAAAGGGACCAAACCATAAAGCAGGGGTAAAACACTCCCATCTTCTCACATGGATGTTCTTCACAAGTTCTGTTCAGTCTCACAGTCCATCCCTCATGCAACTCAGTGATGATCTGTTTTTATAAAGCTCTGCAACACTTCTTTGTATCAGTTCAGTCCTGGGCTATATGCCTCCAGAAATAACTCACTTTCCTCCTTCCCCGAGAAACTCTACCAGATTTCAATCTGTCTTGGGTTGAGCTGGCAAAACGCCAACTTTCCAAAGAAAGTATCCATGCTCAAGTCACCAACCACAGCATCCTAAAATGCCAGGCTGAGCAGATCTTGCGGCGAGCACCAAAATTCCAGCAGTTCTCTCTGAAGAAGAACAGCTGATTTATGAGAGTGGATCTGAATAATGTTTGGTGGGGCTATAGGCAAAGCACACAACACAGAGCTATCCCACCAGCCCCAAGCAAACTCCAGCTACATTCCAAGGGAGCAGCCCTGGTATTTACAACTGATCTGCACTGAAATTCCGATAGAAAAGACTATGCCAGAAGAACAGCCATCTCTGCCTGGCCGCAGTCCTGGTTCCCTCTGGCCACAGAACTAACGGATTACTCTGCCCTGCTCCAGAGAGCCCACCAGCAAACATGTCTGAGACAAAAATCAAAAGAAAGAAATAACCATGAGATGGCTGTGTAATGTTAAACAGAAATGAAACACTGTTTGTATAGTAATTGCTAGAAGACTTTGCAGACCTCTGGTGGTTTCTGGTCCCAGCCCCAGCTCAGAGAAGGGCCGCATATAAAAAAGAAAGGATTAGACATCTCCCTGGACCATTATGGTTCAAGCATATCCATCCTTACAACTCACGCCACCTGACACAAGTCTGGCATTCCTCATGATCTCTCTTTTGCTCAACCTGGGCTCCTGACCATTCCTAAGAAAACTCCATTCCCCACTGGGCACTTTCCTCTAGAACAATGGAGGCAAGTTCCCATCAGCATCACATAGCACAGCAGGTGCAGGTCATTGCTGACACCTTGCAGCATTTCAGTGCACAGAAAACAATCACAGCATGCTGGAGATGTACACTTTCTGAAACTGGGTATATGTGTCTATGTCTCTTACAACACCTATTTCAGGGACACAAAGAGCAAAGTGGCACACCTGAGTTAATGTAATACGACATGACATATTTTTCCATACAGAGACTATTATTCAACAACAAAAATAAAAGGCAGGAATAATATACACAGGTTATGGACAGTAGTTATGCAACAATTTATCATGCCATTAGTTCAATGCCTGTAAAGTTCCACTACCCATCAATGAATCTTTATTGGAAATTATGAAGTCCCAGTCACTTTTCAAGCATTAACATTTCTCAAAATGTGTCTACATATTTTTACCTTGACTATTGATCACAAGTATAGACAACAATGTAAGCACCATGCTGTGTAAAGTGTTTGCTTCAGTCTCTAACAACTACTACTTCTACAATTAAGATACAAAACATCCAGTTAAGATCAGTGAGGGAAAAAATAAATAGAAAAGCAATGAATAAGACTTTTCTACACCTAAGTGTTTTCTGGTTGCTGTTTGCCAGAGTCTAGGTAAGATTTCCCATAGGCTGCCTGTGTCAGCTGGATGTGACAGACCATGTCCTAGCAGTGTGCTGAGTTTAAGACATCCCTGTACTTGTTCAAAATCAGAATGAGTGTTTCACTGGCCACCTGGGTTTGGATCAGAACTGACTGAATTCATAGCTTCAGATCAGTCACTGAAACTTTTTCTTGCACAATTTTCTCTCCTATAAGTGAGAAAGAGTCTGTTTTCAGACTTACAAACTCTCTTAGAGCAGTCCATATGCAGTGGGATATTAAAATCTGAATACAGTCTTCTAGCAGTAATTTTGTCTGGACTGTAAACAGTGAATGGCATATATCAGAAACAAAACATACCTAACAAACCTGGCATAGTGGTATGAGACAACACACCTATATACTGCACAGAATATTTCCTGTGCTGTTACTGGAAAATACCAGGCATAACCATGTATTTTCAGACTAACACTTCACTGAGAAAAGGAGTCAAAGATGACAAGACCGCCAATGAAAATAACCTCTTCAGAGATGCACAATTTGGGCAAAACCCCCAGTATCCAGGCACACTGACAGAGAAACAAGGTGAAATGCTTTTCCATAGACTCATTCGGCATCAAAAGCTCTCCCTGGAACCCTCCTGGTCTCCAGACCGCAGAAACCTTAATCCTTCTGACCCTCAGAAGGGCTGGCAAACAGATTTCAGCTGGAAAAACATGCAATTTGATCTAAGCATGGCACAAGTATGAAGATGCAAGGATTTATTTTCCCTATTATTTTGGGTTAATGCACCATGAGTGTCAAATGGGAAAACAGGAGAGAGCATGCACATGTCTATCTTTCCATTTCAATCCCCTTGACTTCCACATCCTTTCTGTCACTCGTGACTAGCTTTCTGCCATTCCTTTTTTAATATAGTCTCCAAGGCACTTTACAGTAAATGACAGTTTCTAGCACTGGGCCAATTCCCCGCAGTTTGGAAGGTACAATGTACCATTTCCTAGCTATTCTAACAATTCCCCATGGGAGAGGAGGGTCAAAGCACTGCTCCTGTTCATAAGCTGCAACATCTGTCCAAAACACAGGAGCAGCAGCAGCTCCTTTTCTGTACAAACCTCAAGCTTCAAATCCCCAAACAGGGAAAGGATGGGGCATGGGACCAAAACCACAACATGGCCCATGATTTGTGATTGTGACAGAAGATAAAAAAAAGGCACAAAAGAAAGTTGATGAGCGATCCTGGGAGCAGCAGCCCCTCCTATGTGCATGTTGCACTGCCATCTTCCTCAGTCTGTTTTATACAGTAATCAAAGGATATTCTGAGCCTCTCAAAATGCCATCAACCCTCATTGAGAATGAAATAGAGCACATCTCCAGTGAAGCCTTTACAGCAGTAATCATTACAGCATGCTGGCCTGAACAGGGAGCTCTTACAGACAAAGACGGGGTTTAAAAATAAAATAAAAAAGCCTTCCTAAAATCTGAATAGAAACTTGATGATAATCTCCCAATTTTATTATGCAAAGGGGAAAAGAAACATGTAATTGTGCACTCTTGGTCTCTTATAGCAAAGAATAGGCTTCTTGATGAAATGATGAGTTGATTTAGAGCATGGCTGAGGTTCTGGTGGCAATAATACTATAAAAGAACTAACCATCCAGCTGATTTGGATAAAATAATCATTTTTTAACATTTTAAATCTAAACTTCATCTGTGCCTCCTTCCACTTCTCCCCACTGCATTTTTTGGAGAGCCTTTTTATAGCTTTGAGAATTATTTTTCCCTTCCTTTCACAGCATTTAACAAGACAGACTGTACTCCCGCTAACAAAGGCCATTTTTTAGGCTGTGTCAGCATTTCACTCCATTGCATGTATGTTTAGAAAGTACAGTATTTGGCACAGGTTGCTCTGGAGTCCTTTTGCCACCTCACACCCAGAACATTATCCCAGGAGTCCTGCTGCTGTGGGACATTGAGGATGGCACTCTCCGCCTCAGGGGCCCCAATCATCATGGGCAGACTGGTGTTTCAATGACACCTCTCTGGAGCCCCTCCAAGTGCATTTCCAAATCAGAGCTCCTTGTATTTTAAGGTGCTTTTAATATTTTAAGAAAACCACAAATATGGATCCTAACAAATGGATGTTACCCACTAACAATTTCTGCTTCGCATCTTGTCATAGGAGGAAAATTTTCTCCTGGCTCTTATAATTATTTCCTGACTCTCAGTCCACTTTTCCATCTACTGAATTATGTAGAGTTGTTTAGCTTGCTGTTTTGCAAGAATGCCTCATCAGTGCAGTGTAGAAATATTTATTACTTACTCTTTTTATATCTACTGACTTTTTCTTTTCAGGAGAGAAAAGAACATGGATCAACTGTGAGCTCTCCTGACTGTTAACACAGCTAGCAGCTATTCATGGATTAAGCACATGCTGCCTGAATTTAAACCAGTTTGTATTAAAGCTCAGTGAATTTACATGTCATGCATCAAGGTTTGAAACAAATACACAGCTACAATCTCTTCCACTGATTCCACTGAGCAGTAATGTGCAGAAAGTTCTGTGAGGTGGTGATTTGTTACTAAATACATATTAAATTTGTAAAACCAAAATGCCATTCAATACTTTAGGAAAGTCTGTCTCTATATGCCTTAACGCAAGAGAAAATAGCCAACACATTAAAAGAGTCCTGTTCCAAGTCACTTGCCCTGCAAAACGATGAGGCAATTCAACAAGTTGATCCTGATAATCAGTTCAGGCTAAGAAGGGCTTACTCTTTGAGAGATACCACTGACTTCAGCTGGCCTGGCTGCAAAGAACCTAATTGCCATAAAGCACTTTAAAAGAATTCGCTATGAAGAGCTCGGCATCATCTATTCTGTTTGAGTACTTCATCTGAATTTTCTTCCCTCTCCTCTTGCAAACTTAGCACATTTTTAAAAGGTATTTAAATGTTCCTATTCTAAATATACATATTCTGTGAGAAGCTTTCCTTTTCATGTAAATTATTAAGACTGAAATAATTTTTCATGTAATGTATTTTACAGTGTATTTTTGCATATTTATTCTTACTACTGCTTCACTCTCAGCAATGAAATTAGGCTGACTAGTATTAGCCTGGGTTTACCTCCTGCTTTTCATGGACAAAGATTGTCTGGTGCTATCCACACTTCCAAGAAAGGCTAGAAACAGACATAGAAGAATTTCCCAGAAGAAAAAAATTACAATAGGTAAAATACTTATGATGGTCTACCAGACAAAAAATGAACTCTAACAGCTACTGGGAACTGCTTAATGTAAAAAGCAGAGCAGAACGGACAGGAGCCTCTTACCACTAGGATGTCATTAAAACTTAGGAAAGCAGGAAACAGGAATCAGGGATCTTGAAAGAGAGGTTGGTAAGACTTCCAGAATTACCCTGAAAGTCCGAAGGCAGTAAATGCAGCCAGTTGCCTAGACTCTACTAGAAAAATACAAAATGTAGTATTCAACAAGAGTAATACAGAATGACTTTATATAAAGTTTCCTAACTATTCAAGCAGTTTTCAAGAAGAGAGCTAATATGGAGTTAGTGTCGGTGTTATAAACCGAAATGTTAAAAAATGTTTTGAAGCAACGTCTAGTCAATTTACAAGATCATCTGTTCTGGCATTGGAGATTTCATTACCACACTTGCATAAGGAAGTGACAGAATCTAGTAGAATGACAAAAAAAAGTACTACCAAGATTTTCAGAAAGGTTTTGATCACCTTTTAAGGAGAAGGAATTAATGAAATGGGATAAAAATAAATATAAAAGTCCATGAACTGACAAGACTCCAGTAACAGTCATCAAATTTAAGGAGAGATTTGGTTGTATTAGTTTTAGGAAGATCCTGCAGAAGCAGACGGGTAGCAAACACCACAAACAAATCACATGAAAAGATCATTGTTGTCATCTTCTAAAAGCAAACAAATAGAAATGGTACTGTCCTATTCAGCCCTTTATACTGAAAATGTTTCTTATAACTGGCAGCTCCCTAAATCTAGTACAAAAAAGGGTGCATAGCACACAGGAACAGGATCCAAACCCTGCTAAAAAGTCAGCATGAACTGCCCAGTGAGACTTTTCTACATTGGGATGTATTTTCCATCCCACCTGGTACAATCAAGACAATTTTCCTAAAACACAAACTCTAACTCAAACAGAATTTTTACACTTGATGTAGAAAGTGAGACACAAGAAGCTCTGGCCTATGCTATGGCAGAAGGTTGGACAAAATGCTTTCAATGGTCCTATCTAACCTTGATATCTTTTCACACAAATTTTGTATCGACTTTAAGATGAAGCAGTTTTACTGCCATGAGTCCCATGTGGCCAGGACACACCTGGAGAAATAACTTACCTTGAGAGCTTGTGAAGGAACATTTAACTGCGTTTCTTACAGGAAAAGAAATGGGGACCAGGTGCTACTACAGCCCTGGACACAGGGAGAGTTGTGGTCAAATCATGACTCCCTCTTGTTGTATGCTTTGCCAAGAGGAAAGGATGCCACAAGCAACTGCAGGTTCTCCTCACCTGCCCTTGGCAGTACCTCTGTGCTAACACTCTGGGAAGTGCCCCCTGTGACCATTCTCCAAAATTCTTCCTTCCATCTGTAACAAGACAGCTTATGGTCTGCTGTATTTCAGTACGTAAAAGAGATCATATTAGATCTCAGATCTGATCTACCACTGGAGCACTACAGGCAGGTGCCTAAGAAATTCAGCCTTTTTACATGAAATCTAATAAGTCACTTAATTCTGGTACTGATCCCACTGGGTGAACAGTCCCTATTGTCTGTGATAAACTGGGCAAGAAAAGATGCCATAGACCACACTGATGAGAAATACATCTGCAAATCACTAGCAACTATCTCCTTTGTTACCTTGTGATTTGAAGATGACAACCTTTCAAATTTAGAAACCAGAATAAACTAATCATAAAGATAACTTCTTCCTTGATTTAGCTTTAGAATAATCTTTTTATACACATACATATCCAGATGTTCAGCCATGCAACACTGCCAGACCTAAGGCCACATCAGGACTGCTGCAATGGCACACCAGATATTGCTCAGAGAACAGAAAACTGGCTTTTGGTGTAGTAGCACAGTCTGCTTTAGCTGAGCAGGTGCTCCAGAGAGGGTTCGGGAGGATTCTGGTCTAAAACTAGACACTGTTAAAAATTCAAGCAAAGAGTGTTTATTGTAGAGAAACAGCACACGAAAGGAAAAAGAAAACTGACAAAAGGAAAGAAACAAACGCAACTCCAACTCACTCATAAGTTACTCACAGTTACTGTACATACTGACCCCAATGTGCTCAAGATCCCCAGTATGAATGGCTGCTGCATGCCTGGGCTTCAGTAGGCTCAACATACTTAGTGGGCGTCCCCACAGGAGGCAATGTTGTCCTTTGTGCCAGCACAAACCTCCACCTTGGAGCAGGAACTATCTAGTTCTCTATATGCTCAGTTGAGCCTACCAAAGCCCAGGCACACAGCAGCCAGTCGTACTGTGGATCTTGAGCACATGTACAGTAACATTGGGGTTGGTACGTACAGTAACTGTGAGTAATTTATGAATAAGTGGGAGATGTCTTGGGGTTTGTTTCTTTCCTTTTCTCAGGGTCTTTTTCCCTTTTGTGTGCTATTTCATTACAATAAATGCTATTTGCTATTTGCTTGAATTTTAAATGGTGTCTCGTTTCAGACCAGAATCCTCCTGAACCCTCTCTAGAATAACAGGATAGTCTTCCTGGACATATGGATTAGACATCTCTGAAATAAAATTGCTTGATATTTAATTGCAGGGTTGGCATGTGCTTCCATGATATAATCATCATGGCTAGGCTTTGCGAATGAAGATTTGAGAAGGGCTCTACTCACGTGGGTGTATCATTTGAGCCTATGCAGTGGATTTTTTAGGTGAGGCACAGTGTGCACAAAACTGGCCCCACCCTTTAACTCCTAAGGTTCATCTGCCACGGCTGAGTGAGCTTGGTCAGTGACAGTGAAGTCCTTGGAACTAGAACCTACAGCACACCGAGTTTTCCCAGGAGGTCTCCCATCCAAGTACTAACCAGGGCCGACCCTGCTGAGCTTCTGAGATCTGACGGGATCAGGCATCAGGGTGGCATTTCACTGCCTCATGATGTACAGTGTATGGAACAGAATTACAGGAACAGTATCAGCAAGTAATAAACAGTATAGACAGTTTTCAGCAGGTATTATCCAAGGATTATGGGCAAAAAGCATCATGGGGTACACAGAGTGCTTTCTGTATTAGTATTATCTCTATGCACACAGGACAGTACTTCTTATAAATACCTGAATGAATCATCTAATGGATGTGAATGTAGGACACTCAAGCACAAGCTGGGGTTCTGTGCTCATGGAAACTCTGCAGAGAATTCAGCTTATCTCTCAGAAGCACAGTGTCTAAAACTCCATATTTCTAGAGTATCCCTAGACAGCGGAAAATAAAAACTAGAAAAAGCCAAAGAGCTGAAATTGCAAACGAAGAGTTTCAGATCTAATGAAAGAATTCAATTTAGCTTAGGAGGGTTAATTTTTATTTAAAAGCTGCAGCAGTCTCAGACAGAACTTCATAACAGAGGCCACTGTTAAGGGCCAGATCCTGTGCGAGTTTCTGCTTCCAGCAGCACAGGTCCCAGGACATGCTAATACGAAGCCAGTGTGGGTGTGATGGAAATGCTGAAGCTGTCTGAGCCTTATAGTCCCTGGAGGAAGATGGATGTGATACATCCCAGGGAGCTGGAAACTCCACAGAAGGCTTCCGTCTTTACAGTCTTCTTTCTATGGGCTGCAGCTCTCTGCAATTAATTCACATCCAAATAACTTTTTCTCTCATACAGGAGGGAGAAGGCAAGCAGTGCTTTACAGTGGTGTCTCTTCCAGGCAAACAAGTTGCATGAATTTAGACCTGAGACCACCCCAGAGAAACTTCAGAGCTTTCCTGAGAAAGTAAATACTCCTACTTTTCCTTTATTACCTGACTTCAAAGCCCAAGTGTGAGGAGGCTCATGATTTCCCTGCTTTCTTCCTACAGACTTCTGTCCCCTGTAGAGCCATACTACTGGAACATTCAATTAAAGCTGTCAGTACAATGCACCCAGAGAAGGAGCACAATGCCCTGCCATCATATAACTGACTCCTCCACTGAAACTGCCATTGCAACAGCTAAGATAGGAAATACAGTATCTTTCTGATCTCTAAAAATTACATGAAGATCATGTAGCTGTCTGCATTTTCCTTTATCAAATTGCCTTGCAATCTCCCCATAAAATGCAATTTGCTAGACACAGTGAGCACAAACTACCTAAGCTGTATCAATTCGCCCAGCATCTAAGGCTGCAGCAACACCATAATGAGTTTGTGCAGTATTAATACACTAAACAAGCATAAATCACAAACTATCCAAAGGAAACACTAAGACAGAATCAGACAACTGCAGATAGAGAGCTCTGACAGAATTTCAATTTCGTATGATTCCTGTGGCTGACACCCATCTGTACTGAACTATGCATGGCAGACATACTCTTACCTTAAAGGACCCATTGTGTATTTTATTTAAATCAACATGAATCTTCACTAAAAGAATAGTTAACATATCAAGAAACTGAGAGCTTCACAAGAAAAGCGGACAAGTATGTAGCTTTCTGCACAGAGAGGAAACAAATGTACTACCTCCAAAAAATACCTCTCTGCAAAGGAAACCAGGAGTGCTATGATCATACAAGGCTTTCAGCTTGGTCCCAGGCCCCTCCAAGAACATGGTGCTACGGTCTTCCTGCAATGTAGGTGTACCCCCTCTATGGCAGCACTAGCAGTACATTTAAGAATTGCAGAATGTTAGTGAAAAATAAACACAATAATAAATGCCTGTGTTTGCATTCCATGAATATCCTATTGAGCATGCTAGCTGCCCCAACAACCCATTTAAATAAATATTTCAGAATATTTACTCTAGGACTTTTGTTGGAATTAATTCCCTCAGCTCTAGTGGACTCCTCTTCTCAGCTGGGACCAAATACATAATGGAAAAGGAACTGCTGAAAAGGCAAGTACATTTTCCTACTGATCCTTTCTCCTTTGAATATACCTCAGTGTTTCCAGCAATTATGGGACTGAGATGAATATAACAAACATAATATGTCAGACTTTGCTGTCTCAACACTATGTTGGTGTAAATGGCAGTACTCCATTGTGTCAGACTAAGCCACAGTGATTTGCATCAATGCGACAGCAAGTACCTTTCAAAGGTAACTGCTGTAGTTTCCTTCTTTTCTCAGAAGCTGGCAGCAAAGGAAACAGAACCTCTCCAGACACAGCTGGGAGTAAACCTGATTTATTTCAGATCTACATCAACACTAAAAATTAACTCTTGTTACCATAAAGAGCAAGTTTCCTGCTTATTGCTAAATCCTTCATCATCCCTCCTTTACTGACTTTCAGTGATACAGGAGTAAAGCTACATCAATCCAGACCTTTCTAGTGTCCTTGCCTTTTAAACAGTAGCAATTTCTTTACAAAATTACTACTATTTAAGATCAGATTTGGTCTTCCTTATTCCAGAAAAGCACCAGTTTCCTCAGGAGAAGGTATGGAACTTCAAGCAGTGTATGGTCAAAGCATGGATACTGACTCAGCTTATACACTCTTGGCTCTTTCACACACGTCTTCCCTGTCTCACATGGTGCAATCATTTCACACTAGGGTATGAATTTGGAACTATGTAAGGAGGTCCAAAGGGTTTCTAAACCATGAGGAATAAACACCAACATTTCAAAGATACTACATTTACTATTTATACTCTGACTTTCCACTAAAAGGAGCCTGGATTGAAAACAAGTCCCTAATTATTAAATATACCTGATGCCTACAAGAATACTCTTACATGACTAATGCATTTCACCATCTGTTAGCTTTGGGAGGAGGAGTGGCACCAAAACTGTTAAAAGGATGGGGCCAAGGACAGGAACAGGCAAAGGTCAGAGCTGCGGGCAGGCTGTTGAGAAGTGGAAATGAATTCTGGAGACCGGACCTTAGCTCCCCACCTGCAGCAGGGCTCCTGTGGCACTGAGGCAGAGGATCCAGCTCACCAGAGCTCCCATACCAATTCTGAGACTGCTCTGCAGCTGTCAGTAGTTAGCAGATAAAGACATCTCCAGAAAGTTGCTTATCCCACTGTAAATGTCCAAGGCAGGCAACAATAATCACCCACTGGGTGTACCCATGCTACTCCAATGATGTGAAATGAAGGCTAGATGAAGAGCTTAGATATATCCCTGTCTCTTAGGTGGTTAGTTATTTGAGCTAAACTCCACCTGAACACTCTCTGTGCTTCAGCTCCCTCTGCAAAATGAACAGCATTTCCTCCCCTGAGAGTGATGTTACGAAGGTTAGCATGGTATCTGTGACGTGGTCAGCAGAAACACACACTGGTGAAGGAGAGCCATGAAAGCATCACATAGAAATGGGAAAAGGGGCTAAGTCTGAAATCTGGCTCCAGACACAAAACAGCATTATCTATATATTCCAGCTGCCCTCAGTTACATCAGTGCCAACCCTGTCAAGACAACAGGATTGCAGGGATAAGAGCATGAGGGCTGTGCAATTCCTGGCCAGTTGCAATGGAGAAACAATACTGCTTGACTTTTGAGTCTCAGCTGTGCTTTCAGGAGAAGCAGCTCAAGTTGAGCCTCTGGTCACTCAAGGCTGAGCTATTAATTTAGAATTCACTGAGGTACAATGAACAGGGAACCTAATGACAACATTTTTATAGCCACTCGCCTTACAATGGGAGCTTGTAATTTCCAAAGCAGCATTGGCCTGTGTTTGATTGGTGTAACTTAAATCTCTACCTGTGCTCTTATAATAACCAGTATTTTCTGTCAGAGCTTGCTCTTACCCTGTTGGAATCAATTCTGGTCCTGGAGGTGTAAATAGGAGGAGGTATGTTGAAGGCTTGAGGAACAAGATACTCTTCAGCATCCATCATATCTTCCAGGTCTTCCTCATCAAGAAGGTTTTGGAAGAACTTGCTGTCATTAGGGCTTGGGAGCTTCATACGATCATCCCCCTAAATAAATTGCATTGAAAGAGGAAAAAATACCAATAGACAGATTAATTTCCCAAATAGCCTTTCCGTCAGCCTTCATGCCCTGGCAGCCAAGCTGCCAGGAACCACAAATGCTGCTTTATTTGTTTATTTGTAAAGCAGCACATCCACATCATTTGTTGATTATTTTTTTTTCTAAACTGGGAATATGATAACAGAAAAGGAATAACTGCATAAATCAAGCAAAGCCATTTTTTTGGCATTCTTGTGATTGAGCTTTCATTCTTTTTTTTTTTAGTTTTTCCCATACAAGCTCAGTTTCTGACCCAAGTTCTGACGTATTTCTGAAGTAAGTACAGATAAGATATGGTACAAGCTATTAGAGAGCATCCAAAGGAGGGCAATGGAGATGGTGAAGGGCCTTGAGGGGAAGCCAAGTGAAGAGTAGCTGAGAGCACTTGGTGTGTTCAGCTGGAGGAGACTGAGAGAAGACCTCACTGCAGTTACAGCTTCCTCATGAGGAGAAGGACAGGCACTGATCTCTTTTTTGTGGTGACCACTGACAGAACCTGAGGGAATGACCTGAAGTTGTGTTAGGGGAGGTTTGGGTAGGATATTAGGAAGAGGTTCTTTATCCAGAGGGTGGTTGGGCAATGGAACAGGCTCCCCAGTGAAGTGGTCACAGCACCAAGCCTGACAGAGTTCAAAAAGTGTTTGGATGATACGCTTGGGCACATGTTATGACTCTTGGGGATGGTCCTGTGCAGGGCCAGGAGTTGGATCCTTGTAGGTCCCTTCCAACTTGGCATATTCTATGATTCTGTGAAATATTTCAGCTATTTAGGCTGAAATAGGAGAGGTGAGGAAAACATGGAAACTGTTGTTGTCTGGGTGTCTGCTTTATTTTAATCTGGATTTTTAGGGACTTAGAGGATAAATTTTGCTCAATCCATATGGAAAGTTCTGGAAAATTTAACAGAGCAAAAATAATAAAATCAAATCAGGCAACAACAACAATATGTGTTTTTGTTGAAACATCACCTACAAGCTGGAGAGGAAAATCTCAGTTGCACTTTGCTTGGTGCTACAAAACATCACAAAAGACAACTCATACCCCAAACACCTAAGAGATTATAGAAAGAATGCCAAACTTCACTGCAAGGTTAAAGAATGGCCTCCCACTTCTCAAGAAATATTATGGACATGTGGAATAAAGCAGGGAATGATGGCTGTGCTGCAGGGTGCACCCAGAGCAGTTTAAAAGCTCAACAGCAAGCTTGTCATTCTTGATTGCATCTGAGAGAAATGGAGAGTCGTGACAGAAGAGATACCAGTGCAATGAAGTTATCCCATTTTCTCCAACAGAAGCTCATAGACTATATTGTCTGCAAGGAGCTATGGAGAGTCTCACAGGATAAAATGGCCATCAGATAATGAAATGGGGGAGGGAAGGACAGAGGGAGAAAGGGAGGAAAGAGGTATTTGGGAGAGAAGAGGTACTTGGAATAAGGAAATATGTCCTATCGAATGAAGTTGTTTAATCAGATTGATTTTCCAGATTCACTTGTATCAGCTGAACTTACAGTTTACCAGAGCGGGGAATACTGCAAGGGAAATACCACATTCAGCACCACAAATCCTCTTAACTAGTATTTTACTTTCCAACTGTATTATACTTCTGCTGAAGCTGAAGGAGAGCAGCGTGCATTCCCACTGTGCAGTAATACACCACGAATCATCTAGCGCAACTACACAGTGAAATGAAACACCATATGGTGAGACTGGCACTAGACCCAGAGGCAAACAGGAGACATGAAGTGTCAGTGACTGTGCTTCTGGAGGCTCTTCCACTAAAAATTCTTACATCAGTGTGAGCCTGAGGACCAGCTGGATGTACCTCTGCCCTGTGGTGGGGAGATATGGCATGAGATACAGCACGAGAGTATCATTACTTGGATCAGACTATTCCCATGCTCTAGTCTGTGGTGTTTCACCACCACCTCACTTCTCTTAAGTTTTCATTTTCATTTGAACTGTTCATAGCTAAGGACTTTACTAATTAGATACATTTTCTGTGGCTTGAGTCTGAGCTGTAAAACACACATGCACAACTCTAGGCTTCCACAGAATGTATGAAAGGACACAAACCTGTGCTCAGGCACACACAGCTCCAGTTTGACTGACTCAAGAGACACTGCCACCACAGTGCAGTTCCATGGGACGAACCATGCTGGTGTGGTTCTGTCACAGGGATGTGAAGCCTACAGAACCTACAGAGCCTAAGGAGAACAGAGAGGGAACCTTCTCTCTAGCAGTGTGACAGAATTCCCTGTCTTCTGAGAAACTTTTATGTTTAGGTTATGAAAACAAACTTTCTTGTGATCTCAGTAGTGCAGGGAAAATTCTGTTCAGGATAATCCCATGAGATTCAGCCTAATCAATTGTAGAACAAAACAAGCCCTTGGTCTAAAAGTAGACCCACTGTCCATCAATGGACAAAACTTGTCTCCAGTTTCATGAGGAAATGCAAAGTACTGGGCAGTCATCTTGTATATGTGCTAATAAATACAAGTTTAGGAAGTGAATTTCAGATAATTGTATTATTAATATTATTGTTTTTGAGGTACTGACACTGTCTATTCTACTTCACACTTGTATAATAATGTGGTCACTGTTTGCTTTAAGTTCAAGAGCACCTTGAACTTCAAGAGATTAAAAGGCAACCCTGCTAACAGTCAGGTTTCACAGACAGAATTTTTTTTGCCCCCTCAGTGATGTTGCAGACTTGCTTACCTGAATTACTAGGTATCTCTGAGGGTCTCGAGCCATTCTAGAGAATTCAGCAGCCAACTCCTTGAATTTTGGCCGACTGTCAGCATCAATCATCCAGCCTGAGGACAGATGATAGATGAGAAAGAAAAGAGTTAGCTGTCAAGGGAAGAAATCATTCAGTTTTTAAAAATGCACAGGTCTGAAGTCTTTGATAGCTCCAGCCTAAAGAAAAGTAGCAATAAAGAGCCCAGAAGAACGGAAAGCTAGAATTCTATGATGCATAAAATGGAAAACAGGTGGGTTTGGCCAGACTAGGTTTTTCCTAGGTTGTTTGGGTTTTTTTCTTACTTTGCTGAGCTCCTCTTTGTCCCAGAGACAGCAAAAATGCCTTGCAATTTTCTGTTTTGTCCATTTAGATGTCAGCACTGACTGTCATTTATTAAGGATGTGTCCAGTCTTTAATACAATGAACCTGATCTCATCAGAGTCTGGTGGATTTACTACAAAGTCACTACTAAATACAGTTTTACTGTAACTGACATACTGCCTCGCAGTGACTTAAAGAGCTGTTCAACAGATCTACAGGACAACTGACCTGGCATCTGCATTCACCTGTCTGCATCATGAGCACAGCCCTCACATGAGGCACTAGATCTTATTTTAATTAAACAAAGAGTGATTCCTTTGTCCTTCACTCTCCAAGAAACATTCATTAGGAACAACAATTCTCAATCCCTGCTAATAACTTCTGCAAAACAACAAGGTAATATAGGTAGTCACCACCAAGAACTACTTGCTCTCTGTCAGCTTTTTCTAATGGAAGATCCTATCAGAAGCTTCTCAAAAGCAGGTTCCCTCTTTCCAGGGATGCCAGTGGAAGCAGGCCTTGTCTCCTAAGTGTGACCAACATAGGAAAAAGAAAGCTATTCAAGCTTCCAAAGAATTTCACACAAACATTACACGACTAAGTCTATGCATCAAGCTGTAACCTTCCATCTCTCAGATTACCACATCTTCCAGGGCTTCCTTTATTCCACTGAAATTCGCCTCATACTCATTAGAAATCCTACTACATGGGACATTTTTACACTCAATCAACATAAGCCCCTTGCACTATTCAGACACTTTCCACACCTGCATGTGCAGTACAACTGTTTTCAGAAGACACTTTATCTACCTCTTCTAGTTTCAGTTTCTTTTTTTTTCCCCACAGCTTTTGTGTACAAAGCAAAAAGGAAAGGTATATATAAAATTGATGAGATGTCTGTATGTTAATCTCACTTAAATTAAGACAGAAACATCAGAGAGATATTTCTAATTCTTTTTAAATTAGAAGCATAATCTTGGAGGTACTGTCACTGGTTGGGGTATCTTGGTGATAGAAGAGTAGGAAGAAATCATGTGCAGACAGTTTTTTTTGCTGAAGTAAAAATATTCATAAATTTTCATACTGGGCTAAGAATGATAAAAAATAATCCTCTCTGTAGTATTTCTTCTATTATTTTACTTTTTATTATTACTATTGTAACCATAATTCTTGTTACTAACAATAAAACCTTTGCAATTTCTTTTCTCAATATTTGGAACCAGCATTTCTCCTCACAACCTTCACTGGCTCTGTATCCATGTACCATAATTATGTTCAATACTGTATTTTTTAACATCAGAATCAATTGTCATGCAAATGACATGGGTTTATAATAGCAATCATACTATTTTGACTTCACAGCAAGAATATGAGATACCATCTGACAGTAATAAGAAGCTGAGCTAACTCAGCCATTCTTGGCTAAATTTGTCTCCTTTGCAATTGCAAAAGATGTGCATAGAGTATTTAAATGGAATTTACATTAACTTGGGAAGCTTTTGTTTTGAAGCAGTCTGTCCTATTCCCCAGCACTGTCAGAGACTGCAGATGCAAATGCTCTTAACCAGTGTCTCTCTTGCAGTGAACCCAGGGATATTAAATGTGACAATTACTTACACTTCACCATCACCATATAAACATCAATAGTGCAGATTGGAGGCTGGGGCAACCGCTCTCCCTTCTCTAAGAGATCGGGGATCTCTCGAGTTGGGATTCCATCATATGGCTTCCCACCAAAGGTCATAAGCTCCCAGATAGTGACTCCTAGACAGAAAAAAGGAGTAAGAATATTTAAGGTCATGCAACTCAGATTCCCTCACAGTGCAGTATTCTGGCCCAGTTCTGGACTGCAATCTCTTCTTCTTTACCAGTGGCTTTAAAAACACTGAAGTTTTGTCTGGCAGGGAGAGGGGGTGTTACATGGTGCTTAGTTTCCATCTGGGCTGAAACCATGACAGTCTGCCACTTAAAAACCTCCGGAAAATGGTAAAACAGCACATTGTGTTAATCTTCAAAAACAACTTCCCTCGTATTTTATTGGTGTAAAAAGCAGTATGATAGATGCGAGACACAAGAGAAAGGTTTGAGACAAATGAACGGTGGTAAGGTAAATGGATGCAATAACAACTCTTTTATCATCACAGAAAGGGAAATGAAGGGCTGATGTACTCTGTTATTTTAAGGGGGAAAAGCACAGATGTTCCCTAACTTATAGCATTGATTTCCCAGAAAGGTACAGCACTGAGTAACACTGTGCCATTGTCTTCACTCTGTAAGTCATTCACAGGCACTTGTAATATTTTTTTCTTAAATGACCTTATGGATTTGAGTTTATGATAGTGCTATGCTACAAACCCAAGATTCTCTTTTTGAAAAGCCATAGGATTTGTTTTGGTTTTGGAGCTGGAAATAAAGATCATATAAATAACAGAATTTGTCCCCAAGCAAAATCTTAAATATTGAAAATGCTGCTCTCACACCAGTTTCTGTAACTTTCATTTGGTTATTAAAAACACATCTCCAGGTTATTACCACATTTTGCCAGCTGTCATGCTCATGTGAAGGGTGATACACAAAATTACCATAGAATAAAACACATATTTATTTCACCCTCATTCACCTCCTCCTTGATATTCAATAGCTAATTTCTCAATTGTTTATGGTCTTGTCCTTTCTGATTGTACATGTTCTGGGCTTCCAGCATTTAAAATGAACTTCATAAATGAAGGCATATTTTTAAGTGATCCAGGGGATACAGAAATTGAAGCAAAAGAGCAGCTTTACAAGATCAATTTAACTCTCACAAGTTTTTCTCAGCTGACTAGAAGAGGGAAGCTAACGAGTCACAGCAAACAGTGTCTTTTGCTGCTACCCACAGGTAAAAGTGAGTAATGACAGGAATTGTACACCTTTTAGGTTCAAAATGATCTCTGTGGCAACAGGAAATGTAAATAGGACACCATAGTCCTAGATACTGCTGAAAATTGCCATTTATAAAGGTATACGTTATTTTATTAGTAATAGCTACACTAGGTAAACAGACAGACAGCTCAGCAGATGTGGCACAACAGCTCCTCTGGATAACAAATATCAACACTAAATGAACATCTCATTTCTCAAATACAACTTTTTTTTTGTGTGGGTAGCTCACCAGCCCCCAAGTTACCTGTGAAATTAAATGGATGTTTGTTCTAGTTTGGAGAGCTTGTCTCTTCTTTCTCTTGACATATTTGCTCTGTAGTATGACAAATTCTCTTTTATCTGACTGTAGGTACAGAAAGTCCCATAAGTCTGAAAATGCTTTTTGACATTCATGGGTTTTAGAGTTGATATTTTCAAAGAGTGCTGAAAATTATGACCTGCAGCTGTATTTTTATGAGGCTGTGGCTAAGCTGAAAGAGGCCTTCTTCTGTTGTAATAATCAGCCAAACTGCTACCAGACTAGACCTTACGGCACTCATCCCAGCAGGGAACATCATGATGATATATTTTAGTTAGCAAGGAAGTAACATAGGAGACAATAACAATTGCTGCCCAGTTACACATTTAAAGAAAAAAGGAAAAACAAAACAAACAAAAAACCCCCAAAAAAACAACAAAAAAACCCCAAACCAAAACAAAAAACACCACAAAGCAAACCCCACTGGAATGAACTCCATTAGGGAAAGAGGATATCTTTAACACAATAACATGACTTGGTTTAAAGCTTTAAAAGAAACAAATTTTTAAACTAATCACATGAAGATTTACCATAGCTCCAAACATCACTCTGATGGGTAAATTTCCTGTAGTGTATGCACTCCAGAGCCATCCACTTAATTGGCATCTAGGGAAAGACAAGAGAAATGCACCCTTAGAAAATACATTATTAAAACAATACAGACAGATCCTGTATGAAGACATCAGCTTCCTCCCTTTTCAACTGCAAGCTTGAAAAAAAGCAGCACTACCTAGCAGAGGAAATGGCTGTTCCTACCCTCTGTAATGGGGCTTTGCCTCATAAAACATGTTGAGGTAACAAACATGAACCAATTATCTGCAGAACTTCTCATATTTACTGATTCAGATCTAGTGGAACAACTCACATTTTCATCAAAACTGTATGACCAACCATTACCAAAAATTGCATCCAATTCCCTGAAATCAGAACTGCAGCAGAGAAGGTGGAATATAAAAGCTCTTTGGCCTCAACAATTTGGAACACCAGACACTCCTATCTCAACTGTCCCCTAATTAGGCAAGTTAATAATGCAGTATCCATACTACTTCACCATCCCCATCATCAGGGTAAACAGGCAATGGGGAGACCTTACAGTGCTTAACTTCTAACTCCTAATATTTATTATGAATTTAGCTGTCCCAGTTCTCTTACTGGTATTGCAGGGAGAAAAGTTGCTCCCAAAACTAAGACAAAAATCCCATGTTACCCTCTGGCTGTGAATCACCCTCAGGGGAGTTCATCTCTTCTGACAGAGAAGGGTGTGCAGGCAAACCAAACCACAGTTTGGCATAAGGGTCCACCCTATTGAGTTTGTGTTAAAATGGTATTCATGGTGTTTTCTATTCCTGAGCTGGGCCCATCAGGCCATGAATTTCTAACGCACACTAAACAGATTTTTACCTGGCAGAGACTTGTATGGGTCACCTCTAACTGGGAACTATGGATGGGGTACTGGAATAAACCAGAGACACAGTTAACTGCAGACAGAATCTGAACAGGTGGTGGGTGTAAAACAAGAGGATGTGGCTTCATTCAAACCCTTACAAAAATACCTTCCATGAAGTTGACTAATGAACAAAACACATAGAGATATAGCAAAAATAGCACCCTGTAATAAGGTTTGCTTAGCTTTTGCAAAGATTGTTCATCCTCCTCCACTAAGCACTGCAGACGTGCATTGCTTTCATTCCCATTAAATATGGCTGTTTCAAATATGAACAGCTGCTGAAGAAGCAGAAGCTGCCTTGTTCATCATGGGATAACTCAGGGTGGAAGCAAACTCAGGATGCCTCTAGCCCCACCTCAGGCTCACAGTCAGGTTCAGCTATGAGATCAGACCAAGTTACTCAGGGCTTTATGAAGTCTGGACTTGAAAATCTTCAAGTATGGAAACTGCACGACCTCTGTGGGCAAACCTGGTCAGTCATTTGATTGCTCAGTCTGAATCTCCCTTAGCATGCTCTTAATACAACTTGAAGCTGCCTACATCTTCTAGATTTCACAAAATGCTTCTCTGGAATCAAAGTTATACATCTGACATGTAAATCCTGCTCCAGAGCTCTCAGGAGTGTGACTAGCCTCACAAGTCCAAGACACAACTGCCAGGGAACAGCTGGTTTACAAGGATCAACTCATTTTCTGTCATTCACTGGGTGATGGATGGAAGAAGCAGAGGGGTTTCTGAACAGAGGATTATAGAACTGAAGGAATCAGGGAAAACTTCCTCTTCCCTGCCAGGTGGTTTCTTTCCATGGGTAAATGGAAACATACCAGTGACTCCTCTCAAGCTCTTCACCTCAATGTCTAAACTGCTGATGTGATCCATGCAGCAAGGGCCAAGGGCAGCAGCCAGACAAACAATGCAGCAGCCCATCCCAGAGAACAGCACACACTGGCAACAGCTATTTGTCCCAGACAAGGGCATAAGTGAACACAGGAAAATACAGATAGCGAGTAGACAGAAAGCAAATTGAACATCAAGGAAAATGACTGACAGGAGAGGCAGAATTCCTTTGGATTCTGTGACAGTGAAATACAGAATTTCAAGATATTTAGTGAGCAGTTAGTAGCAGCATGTACTTACAACTCTCTATATTTTATAATGCATTAATCTGAAGGCAGTAGAAGTGAGGGGAGGCACTATATGGACGTGGTGTGGTGTGCTGGAAAGTAATAGCAGAAAATGTTTGGTTTCAAAATTATCCTCAAGCTGGCTTTTAGTGGCCTGGCATTCAACATAGTACTAGAGACATGGATGCCAGATATAACATACATAAAGGCTCTTTCAATATGATGGAAGAGGTAAACTCTCACATACTACAAACATGTTCTGTGGCCTTCCATTTTGTTTCCTGTAAAATTACTTGTCTGGGAAAATGGGACTGCAAGTTATTGAGTTGCATACAGACCAGAGAAATTGGCTTGGCAGGAATGCCCTAGAATAACCATCACCCACTGAACTGAAGTCTTCAAAACAAGACACAAAATGGAGCATATGAACAAAACCTAATTCTGAGTGTGAAAACTGTTTGTGCAACTGTATTTTGGCATCTGGAGAAGCTCATTGAACAAAAAATGAGCAGCTTTTATGTGTGCTGTCACAAGACAGTTTTCCTAGAAGACAGGGCTTTGCTAAGTCACTGACAGACTTTCTTACATAGATAATAGTCCCATAGGGATACACTGCCCTAAAGAGTAACTTCAGAAGATTTATCACAGCATGATAAATTTACTTCCAGACATCTTCAGCACTCACTTTCCCTCCATCAGCATTATACTCCTTTTCATCCCCTTCCAAAAGTCTGGCCAAGCCGAAGTCAGTGATTTTCACATGGTTTGGCGATTTCACCAAGACGTTACGGGCTGCCAAGTCCCGGTGGACAAGTCTCCTCTCTTCCAGGTACATCATTCCCTGAAGGAGTAAGAACAGTAAAATAAATTTAATGAATCTGACATGATTTTTGAGCAATACTTTTCACTGGTGACATGTAAAATGTCTGCTCACTTATGAGTATTCACAATGAGAAAATGGCCTAGAGGACAGATGTTCAGCATTGCCCTTACTCTGAGCAGGAGGGGGATTAGATGACCTTCAGTTACTCCGATGTGAATGATTCTACAAGATGTAATTATCAAAGGATAAAAACTCCAACAAAATAACACATAGACAACTCCTTTTGCTTCAGCAAATTTAAAAACTGGAAATTTGAGACAAAGAAAAGATGTATTATGGCCCTTATTTTTCAGACAGGAAATATGACCATAAAAATAATCAATTAAGCCAAAGCCCCACAGAAATTAGGCCAGACTGGGAAACAATCCCAGCTCTGTTACATTCCAGGTGAGTATCTTCAATTCAAGATGAAGGTTCTTGTCCATCTCCAAATGGTTTTAACTTGGATGCAAATTTTCACTACTCTCAGTGGATTAGATGAAAAACAATTCTTTATTCCAAGTGCTGAAACTCCCTTGCCTTTTCACTCCCTTAAAACACCTCCTGTAGTACTATAATAAAACACTAGATCAATGGCCATTTTTTTATGAGCATATATGTTCTGTTAGAAGTACTTTTGTGAACAAGCCCATCCAGCTGCCTTTAAAGATAAGGTAACATATACTCAAGCTTCCCGGCCTTAACCTTATTCTGATAAGAGACTAGCCATCTACTATCAGTATGGAAGTTTACATGATGGTTTTTGACAATGAGATAACACCAAAGCTTTGTCTTATTAATTATATGACACACAAAGAATAGTTGGGCAGGGTTACAAGCCTATAATTTAATTAAAAGGCATTTATGACATTAACCATCATTATAAGAACCTACAGATGAAATTACACACTTGATAATTACCCTTAAGGTATCTCTCATTATATTAGCTCTGTATAATAGATATGGTAATTTTTAAAAGAATCATTACTGAACACCAAAGAGATCATATTATCCCATAATACAGAAGATAATTCAGAGACCAACATAGAGTGACTACAACAACCGGATTGCTCAGAGCCATGGTCCAGATTTCATTCCCCTTCACAGACTAAGAGGTTCATACATACCATCCCCATACAAACTACTCTCCATGGCCACTGGGCCAGAACACAGCCCTTTGGTGACAGAAAGTGGGCAGCAAGTCAAGGGAGGTGACGCTGCCAGCCTACTCCACTCTGGTGAGACCCCACCTGCAGTTCTGCCTCTAGCTCTGGCTTCCCCAGAACAGGAAGGACATGGACCTTTTGGAATGAGTGCAGAGGAGACCACCAAGATTATTAAAGGGATTGGGCATCTTTCCTCTAGTAGAAAGCTGAGAGAACTGGGATTTTTCAGCCTGGAAAAGAGAAGGCTCCAGGGTGACATGACCATATAGAACCTTCCAGTATCTGAAGGAGCTACAAGAGAGCTGGAGAGGAACTTTTTACAAGGACATGTAGGACATTTTACAAGGACAAGGTGTAAAGACTTTAAACTTAAAGAGGGTAGGTTTACATTAAATATTAGGAAGAAATTCTTCCCTATGAAGGCAGTGAGGCCCTGAAACAGGTTGCCTAGAGAAGCTGTTGATGTTCCATCCCTGGAAGTGTTTAAGGCCAGGCTGGATGGAACCCTGAGCAACCTAGACTAGTGGAAGGTGTCCCTGCCCACAGCACGGTGTTGGAAGGAGATGGTTTTTAAGGTCCCTTCCAATTCTGTTATTTAATGGAAGTGGTTGTCCTTACAAAAAAACATCAAATGGAGCCCTAAACTACCGTGGGTTTTAGGTGACAAATTTCAGTGCAAACACCTGTAAAATCTTTGGCAATATGCAGGAGAATATTTGGCATAAACACTATCTCATACAGTCAGCATAAAGGTGGTTTGAAGGGGGACACAGGGACTCATTGGCATAAAGCAAATGGAATTATTATTTATAAGCACTGTCAGTTGAGGTAAACACACCCTCCTGTCAATTGCAAATCAATACTTTTGGCTTTTGACTACCAGGACTGTATGTCTTTGAAAGCATAATGTTTTCTGACATAAAACTAAACCCCATAGAAAATGGATAAATAAATCTCATAGGTTCAACAATTGTGAGTCACACAACAAACACTCCATTAAATCAGAGGCACCATGACTTAGCACAAGAATTACTATCTGTAGAAATTCAACCAGAAAAAGACAACACAGTCAATAGCAATGGCACTGTGTAATTGAGGAAAATCACCCCAAAAATGGTCCCATAAAATTCGGATAGATTGGGAAATCATATAAATCCTGTTTCACATCTCTTAACACTGAACAATAACCAGAAAGGTCTTCAAGGTGGTATCAGTATTGCTCATAACAAGTACTCTGGGAATTAGGTGGACATAAGCAAACTCCCAGTCTCATGTCCCTCCCTAAAATTATGCCGGTTCTTTGCAGTTCCTGAAAGTTCTGCCCCTGAAGCCAGGATTGCAGCTGTGTGCAAACAGACAGGCTCCCCTGTGCTTCTCCCAGACACTTCTCCGTTGCTGCTTCCAGTCTCTTCCTTCACCTTTCATGGGATTAAGCACCTCTCTTCAGTCCTGTGTCTTTCTCTGCAAAAGAGCTTCTCCCTGAACAGAAACTATCAAGGTGCTGCTTACATCTTTTTTGTACTTAGTTTAGGAAATATCCCAAATTTTTTAGAATGAACAGAAATCTTCATAAAGCATCACAGAGCTAACTTCCACTATCCTTATTTGCTCAAAACTATCATACCTCAAAATAGGGCAACAGAAGGAGAGGCAGAAAAGAAACATTCTAAACCTGCAAAATGATCTTTTGTGGGCAGGATCTGGTGAGCGTACAAGAACCAGAGAATTTGATGAGCGAATTCAGCAGCATCAGAATACACTAGGCCCAAATAAAATTAGCATTTTTAATAGATTAATTTGCACCTATCAGCACTGAAATTATATGAAGATATTGCAGATTTCTTTTAATAGAAACAAAGAAATAGAATTTCTTTCTCGTTAAGATCAAAACAGATGACCTATACTGAGGCTTTAGCTAATGATGGCAGGAACAGATGTTAAGGTGTCCATAAACATCCTTCATTGAAAGAGTTAAACAAGCAAATTCTTAACTATGTCTCCTTGTTCTTATATCACCTTCTTTACATATCTAATTTCCAATTATTTTTAAATCATGTAGGCTAACATTTTAGGATGTTACACTGTTTATTCTACTCACTCATTTCAATTTATTTCAATCTTGTGCTAATATTTAATATCATCTTAGTAAGATTCTATTTTATTCAACCTAAACTCACACTCTCCTAAGAACTAGAAAGATGTGTCATCACCAACCTGATTATTGCTCTTTACCAACACCACACATGGTACTTACAGTTTACCTCATCTCTGTCAAACAAGCTTCTCAGGGCTTTTTCCCACCTGTGCTATCTGCAAAGCTAAAAACAGATGATGTATGGCTGACAGCTACAAAATCCTCTGCAGAGTCCATGACCTGCAGAAATGTAAATCCTCCTAGGAGCACCCGGTGTAAACATGCTTGATTTTCCTGAAACCCTATCAACAAGTTTTAAAGGTGGGTAGCAGAAGTATAAATGAAAAGGCACATATGCATATATTTTCAATAAAATGAGACTATACAGGCAGAAGGAAAAGAATCTAAAAATGGAAATCCTACAGTACATACTGCAGCAATATTGTCTAGACATATACTATGCCAAAACCCATCACTTGAAGACATTTTTTAACCTGTCAGGAAAAACACTCTGTATGCATCTCTCATCTTTTAACATGACGCAGAAGTATGATAAAAATACTCTGCATATGACACAGCTGGTGCCATCGCCACCCCAAAAGCCTATGAGAGAATACCAAGAGGACATTTTAAGAGAGTTACAGGACAAAACTACAAGTGACCCTTGTCTGTGACAATAGAGAGATCTGTTTATAAAAATGACACTCTAAACCCTGATCCAACAGACATTATGTGTATCATTTGTGGTGTCATCTGTGAGGCTGAGGAATTGAAACACCCTTCAGGGTTTGTCCAAATCAGAGCTAAGTAGTTCCCATACAATTATCAAAGAGTAACATGTCTTAATAATATAAAATCCCATACTTCAGTGCACATATTAGAATATCCAGAATATGGGTGGGACTTTTATGCTGAAATCACTGAGGGGGAGGTTCAACATTATACCATTAAATGTCAATTGTCCTGCTCTCATCAGTTTACTTTCAGAGCTGGATAGGAATAAGAGAGAACAAAAATCACCTTGTTGATAAGACTAAAAGTTAGTAATTAAGAGCTATAAAAGCTTGAAGTCTTTCCCAATTTTATTATGGAGTGTTTATGAAGTATCTGGCATGGTGGACAGAGATTTGGAATAATCACTTCAGTCACAGTCAAGTATGCTCATGCTCTTTTCACAACAACAACAACAACAAAAAACAAAACAAAAACCCCCTGAAAATGACATAACGTGCTGGCAACAAACGGAAGTGGGGCAGTGAAAAGAAGATTGTGTCAAATGGGACAGCTTTCTGATCTTTCCAAGTGCTGAACTGCAGTAGAAAATAGAAAATAAGGTTCATAAAGTATTAGGACTTCCAGCGCTGCAGACAGCTACAGAGGAGTATCACCAAAGTCAGGCTGGTGGTGGAAATAGGAGAATAAAGGGATTTGTTTAAAAAGGAAAATGAAGTTTTCTGTCAAATCACAGGTTTGCCCCCTGAGATATCCTGCCTTTAAGTCATGGTCATAATTTGCTGGTTTCTTACCTTGTTAATACCAGTGTTATTTTCTGCTGCTATCATTTTATCTCCCAGTTTCTGGTGGCAGCTTTTGAGCACATTTGTATAGCTCAGAGTGTAAGAGTTACAAGCACAGACAGATGCTGTAGTTTGATTTCTTTCACTTTTCTGCACTCTTCAGAGTCCCACCTCCCTGCTGAGAATGCATTTGGATTTGTTTCAAAGATGGCAGCTGCTGTTCATGGAATGTCTAACTCTTTGAACTTTTAGGCATGAGTCTTGCCTGAAAGCTCTTTCCATCAGGTGCTTTTACTTCATTTCCAGAAAAAAAGGTATTCACTGCTCAGGACAGAATTCAAGCAGGTATGTAAGTCATTAAATGCAAAGCCTTTATGGGCTAATTGCTAAAGATAAATAGAAGTGTGTTGAATCACTAACTAAAATTTAACAAATGTCTTCTATCTTGCGTTTGCAAGACAATTGAAATTAAAAAAGTAAAGACCTCCCCCTGCCCAAAGAACTTTAGCAGTACCAGTGCACAGCAAAACTCTACAGGTTTTTTTTTTTCAGTGAAACCTTTTGCTGTTTTCTATAACAAATATAGGTATTTCCCTAAATTGATGGCATGTTGAACTTATCCCACCCAGGAATTAGGAGAAGCCTGTCTTTCTTTGATAATAACTTCCACCCACCAAAGCCAGGACACATGGCAGATTCATCAAACAGGTACAGGACAAAAGAAAATTTCAAGTCCAAGTCTCATGGACACTAATCTGCAGCCTTGGAGACTGCTCTCTTACCATCCTAATAACTTGAGGTTAGCTTAATAACATGAATCACTGCAAATGTTCATCTTTTCCCCTGCATACCCCATGGAAAAAGTGTAATTTTACCTGGGGCTAAATATACTTTCAAGGAAAACACAGTGCCCTTTGTTGTCAGGAGCAACCAGAATCATCCAGGTAGCTGTTACTCCAGAGATGGCTGTGGGAGGGAAAAACTGACACTGCTCTGAAATTAACTGACTCAGCTGCAGAGGTGTGATGTGCCATGTAGGCCTACTTCAGAGCTGGGACTGGAGGTCACCATCACAGCCAAGGGAAAGTGAAGGACGCTCTTAAATTTTCATCCAGAGCTGCCACCAGACCGAGCTGGGGACTCACAGTTTGTGCTATGCACACCTCCACCAGGCAAGCTGCCAAGGATTTCTGAAAATGTCTGGAGTTCTGCCAACTCTGGTAAAGGTGGCAAGGGATATCCAGTCCTGCATCCCAAGTGGTATAATCCCAAGTATTTAGGAGTTTAATTAGTTCCTGTTCATAAGGGGTAAGTTAATCTCTCTCTTTCTGGTAAAGGGCAGACAAAGAAAGCTTATGTGATAGTAACGTATTTCTTCCCATCTCCTGCTCTTAATAAGCTCTCTCAAGGTTTCATTTCTCTACAGTTTAAGTTTGAAGCAATGTGCTATTCATATGTAACAAGCTGCATCTTGTGGTAAAAGTGCTTTTATGTCAAGATGGCCATCTTTAGATGCAGCCTTAGGATAGAAATTTGATGTAAGTACCTGGATTTTCCTACAGCTCAGCTCCTGACCACGACCAGAGGACTGAAACTTTGCTCTCTCAAGCAGGTGTGACACAAGCAGAGTGGATGCTGTGCAGTCATGCTTGCTGATATATCCCTTTCCTCACAGTCCTGCTGTGACACAGCCAAATATTTTTGGACTAAACAGCTCAGAGCACACAGAAGCAAGACCAAGACTATCTATACTTGACTTAAGAGGCAGCATCCCACCGCACCTGGATTTCTACACCTATGGAAATAGAAATACAACTCCAGCATGGGTAACTCAAGCTAGTTCCGCTGCGAAAAAAAAGGTGATGTTTTTCACATGGGTCAGTCTTACATCTCTCCCCTTGTCGATCACCCAGAAATACAAATTCTGTCTGCTCAAATGTGAGAGTGTGATTGCACAGTGCTCAGCCAAAGCACTGGGATGAGCTAGCTTCGTACCAACCACAGGAGGACACGCACTACCCGTGGTAATATAAACATGCCATTTACCCATCAAAATAACAAGTTTGGGTAAAAGAAAGTCAGCATGAGATCTTTGCATCACGTGGCTGCTGCAGTATATTTGTTATGGAAAAAGAAGTCCTAAAGCCTGAGGTACTGCATTATTAAGGTATGGCCCAAGAGATAAAATAATAAAGATGCTAAAGCACAACAGGTCAAAACAAACTTAGGAAGCAAAAGTAAAGGGAAAGAGGCTATGAGGATAAATTAGATTAGAAATACAGGAAAAATGCAGGCTACTCCAAAATAACAGGTCAGGCTACTCCAAAATAACAGGTCATTCATAAAGGGAGAAAGAGTAGAAAGGAGTGAGAGGAGAAGCAATTTCATAAGCTTATGACATTTCAATAACTTAATTGACTGGATCGAGCAGACATTTTGATGTGCCCAGACCCACTCTAATCCTAAATTAAAATCTCAGGAGTGTCATCTCACCCTTTCACAGCCCAGATTAAGTGGGTCCCTGCTGAACAGATTGGTTCTCAATTCTGAGCTTGTGGAGTCCTTATAATGAAGCTATCTATCCTGGGTAGGTGCTGAAGCTCCTACCCCAACACTGAAGGGGTATTTGTTCCACTGTCACCATCAAACATGTCCTTTGCCTGAACTCGTGCAGAAAGTTCTAGTAGTCTCTCAGGTTCCCTCCAGTTATGCAACTATCTAGATTAGGTGGTGCTGAACACAAAGAGACTGTGAAGCACTTCATGTTTTTCTCATGAAAGATGTTACATAAAGTAGTACAAGCAATGAGATGCAAAACAGGTATTTCACTGCTGGCCATACTGCATGTGGCTTCAAGTTCTGGTCCCACCTACAGCCACATCTGTACAGCTGCTGCAAAGTTGGTTCCTAAGCATGACATTCCTAAGGGAGGGAGCTGTGGAGCTGTATCTAATCTCCACTTTGCAATTAACTCAAGACTTTCTTAAAACTCAAGAGCTTTCTTAAAACAGCTGGGTGCAAGGTGCTCTCCTATGCCAGCTTTAGTGCCTTCAATGGGCAAACTGGGTCATACTCCGTCATACTGTGTTACCACTTCACCTGGGCCAGGTGTCCCAGCCTCCTGGGCTGTGTGGACACAGGCAAAATTACTCTCCCTGTTTCCAAAGTGCCCAAAAGGACAAGGATGTTCTATTAGCTCTGAAGAAAACCACAGCTTAGTTTAGAGTACTGCAGTGCAAAGAGAGAGAAATTGTACCTTTTATATGTGCTTAAAATAAGTGCATCAGCTGTAAGGACACAGTAACCTGGATACAGCTTTGCAGCCCCTCTCATACCCTCACTATGTCAACACGGATGTGATGCACAAATACATGCTGCAGCCAGAGACACACCAAGAGAGTTTCTGATCCTTCAATTACTGAACAAGACCTAGAGATGTAATAGAAAAAATTTTAATAAAGTCAGGGACTCATGGGTAAAAGGTCACCCCAACACTTTGATAAAATACTTCACATCCAATGCCTTCCTGCAAATGCTGCAGTATCTGCTGCTCACAAGGGCTGCTGAAGGTGACCACACAAACCAGGCAGGCGTTTCCAGGAAACTGTCCTTTGGGTGCACTGCCCCACGTAGGAGGAGAAAAAAGCAAAGCAGAAACACACTGAGGTTCCTGTGTAAGAAAAAAGACTTACTGTTCAGATTCATTTCCACTGCAGGTATGTCCTTCCCCAGACATACCACAGAGCCTGGGCATTGTGAGCCAGGATTTCCCACCCGCTGCGCTCACAAACACTGACACAACTCACCTCTGTCCAAGAACCACAGAAACACTTAGTGCAATTTTGGCAGCAACTGCAGCTACCTGTTGTCAACACTTTTTTCTGTGAAGGAAGCCTTTAAATAAGAACTAACTGCCTAAATAACAAACATATAACTGCAAAAGTCTCCTTGCTGGGCAATAAACACTCACTGCAAAGTAACTACAGTTAAGAGGCTGACAGAAGCAGTCCTTATGACAAAACCTGTGAACTGCTGTTTTAAAAGCAAATCATAGTAATCTGTGTTACACATGCCAGCAGGAGGAACATACCTGTCCTCTGATCTGGGGAGTACTCAGGGACTTCAGGTTTCAGCTCTCAGTGGATCACATCCTCCTGGAAAGTGTTTGATGCTTTTCAAAGTGGCAACCAAAGAGAGAGGTATCAATTTGAACAGGCTTTTTGAATGCTGTTCTTTCCTCTTAGATTAATTGCTGCAGTTAGATCAGCTCCAGCTCTTTGCTCTGAAGAGGCAGGCAGGCTAAATGCCTCTGATAAAGGAGTTCCCAGGGCAACTGTAACATGACCAGTGCTTTCCTGACACTCTGTAGGTCCAGACTGTCCACGAGGGAGATCATGTGGCTTTCCTGCTCAGAGGCCGGCAGCACATTTGAATAAAAAACTACTTCTTCTTCCTCCCAACCACCGACCTCTTGCCAATGCAATTACAACCCGGAGAGTGTATTGTGCAGTGCATTCACTCTCTCGAAGAAAGTGTATTTAAAATGCATTACTTCTGCTCCTTAGGCAGGTAATCAATAGAGATGTGGACTACAATAAGTACAGAGATGTCTGTGGGCTGTAGCACTTACCCTCTATGTCTCTTCAGAAATCAATTAAAAATCAATGAAATGTGTAGCCTATTAATAAGGAACCTCCAGATTAGCAGGTACAAGCACAGCCTTTCCTCAGGTTCAGAATGAACACAGTCCCAGTGCAAACACACTGGAAATTCTCCAGCACTCCAAATCATCCTGTAAGAACCCTGACCTTTCTTGGCTATGCCCTGCATCTGACTGAACTGCAATATTCCCAAGTTTCTGCACCCTTAACAAATTACATGCTATTTGTTTCAAGCTGGCTAAACAAGAGTAATTAGGGTAAACATTTAGACACTTCAGAGTTACTGTGCTGGTCTTTTAGAAAACAGTCTTATGGCAAAGTAAAATCACCTGTGTGAAGATGGAATCCAGCAAACATCTAACAGAGAGGTAAGTCCAGTATCTTCCCTCAAGTTACAAACTCTCTTTTTTCAGACAGCTTTCTAGAGAAATGAGTACTGATCCCGTAGCAGATGATTTTCCACTGGAAATGTGTGGATAAACTGTCATATCATGCAAGGTTTTCCAGGGTTCAGATTACGTTGCTGCATGTCATGATAACATAATATGTAACAAAACAGGTCTTTCATGTATTTTGTGTACTTGGCTGGTTCAGGTGAGACAGTGTGTTTGGACAGCTGAACTTACCCTCCCCTTCTCTTGGGTGGTGCCCTCAGAGCAGACAGAAAACACTGTGGTGGTACTATCTTGTGTGTTCAGATGAGAATCCCACAGGAAAAGCCCAGAGCAGATCCCTGCTTTGCAAAAGGCAGATAGGTACATAATTCTACTGATCCACCTGAAACACTTAAAGGGTGAAATTTTTGACCTCAAGACACAGATTTCATAGGGCACTTTTGGTCCAATAAAAACTGCTAGCATTATTTTGTTTTCTCATTAAATTAAGTGTGGAGGATTTTATTTTTATTTTTTCTTACTAAACAACATGATCGGTGCTGAATTTCTGAGGTAGACACCTTTATTTGAAAGACACTTCTGAAGCACACACAGCTTCAGGGCTGTGTATGACCACTTTTAAAATCACCATTTCAGTGTAATTAGGAAAACAAAAGGACAACGGAAGTGCTACTTCTCCTAGAAACCACTGCCTTCACAAGCTATTCCACTGTGAGGGCCACTGGACTCTGAAGGAGAAAAGTGGAATAAGGGTGTATTTACCCTCTCTTCTGCTACTCTTTTCTCATGTGAGCAGAGCAAGCAGTTGGTCTGTGTGATGGCTTCTGCTTTGGACTGCAATATTGTTCTACAACAGAAAATGTTCTGAATTTATTCTAAATGCTTTTGGTACTCTGATTCAAGAGAGTTCTTGAATAAATTAAAGGTTTGAACTTCCAAACTCTGTTGCCACTAGGTTTCTAAGCACTTTTTAAAAGCCACATCACAGGTAACCATAGTTACCTATTTCATGGGGTTTTTTTTCCTTTCCTAATTGAGAAGCTTATGACAGCTGACAGACTAGGAGAGGCCAGCCACATAACAGAGTGTTCTCAGTGATAATAACTGGAGAAATCTGCTAAATAATCCATTAACCTTATTCAATAAATCCAGCTGAATGCTGGAGTGGGGTGAGAGGAAGACAGAAATGTGATTTCAAGAGACTCTTATTTCCCTCCAGCTAAAACGTCATCTTATTATTGATGGTTCAGAGCATTGCTGTGTTGACAATGAGAGCACACAGGGTGAGTGAAACTGCCACCATGTCCCGCTAGCTCCCTGCCTTCAGTGTGTGTGTGGGCATCATTAAATACACCTTGCTACCTTTTCACTCCATGATGTCAGGGAGGATAACACAGATAAATTATCCAAGAATGTATGAAAGGTCCATACGCTCCTTGAGCAAATGGAAACAGCAGCCAGTGACTTTGCCCTGGAAAAGTAAGGGACAGCTGAGCACTGCCCACTTCACTGGGGTGCACGGTCTGGCCCCTTCCCTGCTCCTCTATTCCACAGCTCAGCCCTATCAAGACAGTAACACTGACTCATGGAGATGTGGGGATATTATGTCCAAGGCAAGTTTAAATAAGCCCTTGCATTACTTTGTTACAGGTTATTAACAGAAAATAAAGTATAATTGCACCCTTTAGGTAGCATTACAGGACTCAGATCATTATGGAGCACTGACTGCAGGAATAGTTTGTGCTATGGATTGGTTCACTCCTCTGCAAAGTGGTTCTACAGCTCTACCAAGGGACCACACAGGGGAGAAACTACTTCTAAAGTTGTAAATGCTTAAAAAGAAGCCTTTATCATGGCCTCAAAACAAAACTGATGTCTTCTTTTTGGCTAGATCCCAGAAATATCTGAATGTGGTTTCGCTCAAGCTTTTGAAATCCATTTACTTTTAAGGTGGAGCACAGCCCTGGAGGTTTTATTTCCCAAATCTGAGAAACTTTCCAGTGAGCAAGAACTGGCTATTTTAATTGATCTCTGTACGCTTTCCAGCTACAGCAAATACTTCAGTTACAGCTACGTTTTTGTCAGGCTGTCTCCTGAGCCAGGGATGCCATGACTTATTCAAAAAGAAAGAAAAATACTCCTGACTTTGACATCTCGAGATGTGAGCATGTGGATGGTGAATATATTGGAAATTTTGAGAGCTGCTGAGCTGAAATAAGTGACCTGAGTAGAACAATGAGGAATCAGGGCAGGTGTATTTCCAATGACAGTAACATTTCAAGTGTCTTAAGACTCAATTCCTGATTTTCTGAATTTACAGGGAGCTTTGCCATTAATTACAACTGAGACAGGTTCAAGCCTTGGGTCAGTGCTGCTACCACTGCACAGCACCCAGCTGGAACATGCAAATCAAGCTAAAATGGATTTTAACCATTGGCAAAGTAATTCAGAGGAGAAGCAGAGGAAACCTAACACCCATGGGCTCCTCTAAAATCCCAAGTCTTCTTTGAGAAGACTCACACTTGAACCTTCTCTCCAGCTATGACCACTTGACTTTTTGCCTTTCAACTCTACAGCTATTAATTTTTCTATGATTTACAATGTCAAACTGGTAGCCCTGCTATGGAATACACATGGGGACATTGTCTGGAGTAGTCAAAGGCCTTTTAACAGGATTCAACCTCTTCTTCTAGCCTATGACCAAGACCTTCTGGGAATGAGCCACTAACACTCAGACTAAAAAGCTGTCTCTGTTCTTCCTGCAGTTCTGCAGAAGCATTTTCATGCTCAAGACTATTGCTCCAAGACTGCCAGTGTATCATATAGCCACAAGTGCTTTTGACAAATTGCCCTATAGATACAGGAACTGTCTTCTTTTTAGTATTGAATGAAAATCTTCCTAAACCAGTCTGCTAATAGTAAAATCATTGCAGTGAGTAGAAAAGTCTCATGTTGGTTTTGGTTCATTTGGATCAGAGCCAAATATATGAGAAATCTCCAAGCACAGTTTCCACACTCTCTTGGCTCGCATTTTTCAGCTGTACCTCCATCTTTTGGTTACTTCATTCACAGTTGTTTCCTCTCTCTTTAAAACAGCTGAACTATTTCAAAGGCTCAGCTGTGTAGAAACTCACCATTTCCCCAAGGACCCAATCATGCTTTTTTTAGTTCCTCTTCAATTAGAACTAACTGGCACCAGGCTCAAAATATTTCTCAGCCTTGACTGAAACACACTGATTAAAACATAAGCACAGGCACAACACGACCCCCCTACAGTAATACCTTTAAAAAGGTCTTTACAGGAAAGGTTCTTTAGGAGCAAGGCCAAGAGAATCAAGTTGTCTCTGGGGAATAAGCATAAAACAATGAGGTCAATAAAAGCTGCCCACTCACCAGGGGTACAGACCGTGATGGAAAGACTGCCTTTCCAGAGGCACTGAGATGGATGAGGATGCCTGAGATCACATATGGACACTATGAATCAGCTTCTTGCCTATGATATTTTTACTAGAACATAGTATACCCATACATAATTCTGGCTCTGCCTCTCCAGAAAATTTGCACAACCTCCCCAAACTGCACCATTGCAAAATTACTTTTAGCACATCAGCACACACAGCCCCTCCAACCCCAGGTTCCAGAAATATTACAATTCATTTATAAATTTCTAGCCAAGCATATACAGAAGGAACAGAACTAAGAGATGCTCAGAATCTGTACTGCATCTGCTCACAGTCATGCCAGTGGACTCAGCTAGGATACATAGTCTGCAATTCTTTTACATCACAAGAACACAGACATGACCATTCTCTGTTTTCCTTTGAACTGGTATTCACTTTTTTTGCCACTTCATTAATTTTTAGCTCAGCTCCTTAAGAAATTGGGATGATGCAGTTATGACATGTTCGTATTTATCTTTCTGTTTGTCCCTCTCTAAGAATTTTTTATGTTTTTGATAGTTTCCAATCTGATTTCACACTACACTTGCCTCAAAAGTTTTGCATTTTTAAGAGTTTCCTGAAAGCATGTAGGCAAGGACAGGAGAAAGGCTGCAATAGTTTTCCTGCTATTGTAATCACAGTTTTTCTTGGGCACTAGAGTCCACATAAGAGAGAGGATACTTTAAGTAGCACTAGGAACATATTAAATTCCAGATAATCTAATCATGAGACATAAATCATAGGCAACCAGCTCTCAGCAGCTCTACTGCTCACAAAACTGCTTTTCTAAAGAGCTCCAGGAGGCCCCATTGATCAAAAATTCCATGAGGTTCTACAGAAGAAAGAATGTAGCCCTATTTACATACACTTCTCTAGATTAAAATTAGGGCTTCCTGCACTTACTTCGGGAAGCTGCAAACCAGCACACTACTATCCATGGGATGTTGGATCATCTTTCCCTGAATTGCCAAAAGGCAGCTGTAATGATGCTGGTAATAAGGTCAGAGAGACCCTTTCTTCTGAAAAACTACTGAGAAATTTGTCCTTCATGTGGGAATTTCTGTGACATTACCTCACTTGACTTCGTCCATGAGGGCTGAAGAACTCCCTGGCCTCAAATTCACAGTAGCTACGGTCCCCTATGGACAGTAGGTGCTCAGGAATGGGAAAGACACAACCAAGCTCAGTTTTCCCTCACTAACTCTGAGGCTGGAAGTGCAGGGTGGGTCATGGGTCTTAGGAAAGACTAAGCTATCTACAAAGTAAAGGCCAAGGCAGGATGCAGCACAGCTGTTTTAGCCTCATATGTAGCTACGGAGGAAGACTAAGTCATCTTAACCTGGAAATACCACAGCAGCAAGCCAGGACACTGCATCTGGACCAAGCTGGTCAGTCCTGTTTAGTGCCCTGCTGCACTGCAGTCCCACAGACAGGTCACAACTTCCCACTGACCTGTACATTCCTGCATCCCCTTCCAGTCTGCAGTGGGGCTCTGACCCCATAGTTTCACTTGTAGCGAAGATGACACTCCCAGCCACAAAAAGGCTTCATAAAGCTTACCACAATTTTACTCCGGTTCAAGGACCTCTGCCAAAATCAACCGAAAGCACTCTGTCAACGGTAGAGGGCGGCAGACCAGCAAGTTTTGGGGGAGTTAGGTAGCTTTGCAACACTCAGCCATCTCTGAAGGTCTTGATGTATCATGATGTTGCAGGTGCACTGCTATCCTGCTGTAAGCCCTACTGCAAATCATCATGGCAAGGCTTTGTGAACGAAGATTTGGGAAGGACTCTACCCACATGGTGTGTCTTTGATTTTTCAGGCGAGGCACAGTGTGCACAAAACTGGCCCCACCCTTTGCTCCTAAGGTTCATCTGCCACGGCCGAGCGAGCTTGGACGGTGACAGTGAAGTCCTCAGGACTAGAACCTACAGCACCTGGTATTCCCAGGAGGTCTCCCATCCAAGTACCTACAGGGCTTGACTCTGCTTAGCTTCTGAGATCTGACGGGATCAGGTGTCAGGGTGGCATTCAACTGCCTCCTACTACAAGTACTTTTAGGAAAAATGGCATAGGTTCATTTTACTTTCCTGCTCTTACCATGGGGATGCTTCTCAATCTCTGTGGCAAAAGAAATGGAAACAGGAGCATGCAAGACCCTCCAACACAGCCTGCAGGCTGGTTTTCTCTGGAGGTCTCCTGCATGGTCTCTCAGCTGTTTAATAATGTGGTTGAACCTACAGCACCTTTTTTATTTCCCTTTAGCAGAAGTACTAATCACAGTTCCATCTATCTAGATTCCTATTTTTATGAAACTGAGAAAGATAATATCTTTGAGACCTTTTCTCCCCTGTCAAGTCTGAATAAATCCAATCAACATTTTGAAAAGCAAGGGAAACTGAAGGCAGATGGAGAGATTGCAATGAGGCTAATTTCCATAGAAAACCAGCCTAAGTCCAAAACATTCTAAAGAAAACTCAAGTCTTTACACATATCTTTCTTTTACAGAAAATAACTTCCCTTCAATTTTTTAAAAACTAACCATCCAGCCCTATCTGGAGGAGGAAAAAGGCTAAACTACATAAATACACTTTGGGCCTTATTTTATGCATGGCAAACCTCACATAAGTAGTTACTATCTGCTTCTGTTGAACTGTGAGCTACTGTTCTGGAGAGAGACCATGCCTGAGCATCTTCATACCACCGATGAGACCACCAGCATAGTACCAAGCTGGCACATCCAGGTCAGCATGTGAGGGACATCTTTCTCATCTTTTCTGCAAGTGCAGCAACACTGTAATTCCCCAGAAGGCAGACCGTCATAAAAGGAAAGACCTCAGTATTCCAGATTTACCAATACACTTATAATACAGATAAATTTCATGTCTTGCTATGCAGTTCAGTTACAGCCAACTTAACAGACATAACATCGCCAACCTCAAAGACCGAAAAATCTAGGGCAATGTCTTTAAATTACAATTAGAACATTTAAATTAGAAATACTGGGTTCTGTTCTTATTTGCTTTTTGGCGTCTGAGACATTAGAAATATTTTAACTCTGTATACAGGCTCACTCACTCTTAGATTTTGCTTTAAATGAAATCAGGAAAGCTCACAGAGTTTGACTGGAGCTGGAGACCTCAGAATATCCTGAGGAATAGGTGGTTTACAGCACAACCATGGGCAACAGGCTGGATGTGTGAGAAGATTTAGAGGAAGACATTCCCCAAACATCTGCCTCTCAAACTTCTCCCTGAAAGGTCTAAAAGCCTAGTTTATCTTTTAAATCTGTTTTAATGTATACTACAGTATTCATACCATCAATTTATAATGCATATCTCCTGGCCCCACCAAGCTAGGCAACCTTCATCTACCAATGGAAACATGATCCCAGACCAAATATTAATGTATGTAATGTATATTACATTTTCAACACCCAAACAGCAGAGTCTTGGTATGTGTTGAACAAACAACAGGTACATAACAATAAGCAGCTGGTCTAGCAAACACCAAATGTTTTGGAAACACCCCAGTGTGTGTATTTTAAGCAAGAAGTTGGTTTTGCACATTTCTTATGGAAGAATTAGCAGCAGCAAAGGAGAATAAATAATACTATTCCAGAAGTTGTGTGAAACAACAGAGGACCAGGTGGGAATGAAAACCAGCTTTCATTCAGTATGAGAGGGAGAATGGATTCAGTCTGCTAAATGGGTTAGGTGGCTGAAGAAGAAAGGCTAACCTGAAGACCCAGCCAGGAAGCCCAGATGTCTCCTGAAGGGTCAAAAAACCCCACCAAAACCTGGAACCACCTGAATGCCAACTGGATGTCTAAATCAGACTAAGGAATGCTACACAATGACATGCAGAAAGAGGGACAAAGAAAGTTAGAACAGGACTTCTAGCATGACTTGTAGGAAAACCTGAGAATGATAGATTCTGCATTGGATCCAAGACAGGGGGAAGTCAAGGATTGTCTTCAAGGAAGGAGCACTTTTCCACATATTCCTAAATTAGCTACAAATCATTAAGGAAAAACTTGGAGCACATTATCACTCTACTAGGCTCATGGAAACACATAACAGATCTCAATTTTTGGTGATTGTGTAAGTCAGTAATTACTGACAGTCTTTTCATGTTTCTGTGGTTCCAAGGCAAGAGACACCGAGACACAAGAGACACTGTTCTTGGGAGAGGGGGACATGAATACTTTCCAGAAACCAAAGGGACAAAATATTAAATACAAACAGACTGAGCCGCTAATATTTATAAGGTTTCTCAAACATGAACCCAGACTTCATAGAGAGCTGTTATTCCCTCATGACACAAGCAGGGCAATCACAGCCCCTGGAAAAGGCTTTTTCCAAATTCCAAAACATTTTGGTGCCCTCTCCTACACTGGGCACCCAAAGTCCTGGTTCTGCCATACTGCTGGGCTTTATACTGCAGACAGCCCCTCAGCCTTCTTATCCCTCTGAGGAGCATCAGTCCCTCTGGGAATGCTGAGAACTGAAGAACTGCAAACGAAAGGCAGGGGGAGAATTTGCTGTTTTGGGCAGAGGGATGTTGTTCAGCAAAGCCAGCAGAAGTGACTGTAACTTTTATTTAAACATTTCTAGGTGAGAATAAAAACAGATAAAAATGAAGAAACTGAAAAAGATGAATTTTGAAAGAAATGATCATATATTCTCTTCCAATTACTAAGCATTAGAATTAAAGCTACACTACTTAGTTGCAATGTGTTTACTGTTCAGGGTTGCAAATTTTTACATGCCTCATGCAATTTTAGTACTTTTATCTTTTATGACAGGACTTGGTTCAGACCAAAATAATCACTTTTGTTTTTCTTAGCCACTGAAAGAAGCTCAGCTCATTATTGCAGAAACAGCAAGCCCCTCCAGTCCATCATTAACTCCTACTGTTTTAATCATGAGAAAGAAAAAAAAAATTCTCTCTGGAAGACTCTGTGCATAATGACAGCGTAAATACAAATCTTAACACAAAGGTACAAAGTACAAACCAGACAAATCAGTTGCTAAGGTAAGATTTCAGTAAAGATCAGATTTGGTAGGAAATTATTTTTTCCCTCTGCCAAGACATTCTTATGCTGCTCTAAACCTAAAATTCACTGTATTACATCTGCCTGCAGAAGAACAAAGTCCTTAAAATTGCCCTAGCAAGTAGTTCAGATCACATGCCTTTACCTTAATGTGACAAATTTCAGGGGAATGTCAGCTCTGAATGGTGTAGAAAACACCTATTTCTACAATGAGCATGAACTGGGATTCTAATCCCAAACAAGTCTTCAACATGAGAAAAGATTTGATGAAGATGTGAACATGGATTACTTTCTAAGTTGGGCCAGTTTCTTCAGCGACTTTCACAATAGAAAACAAATCGATAAACCCAGAGCAC
Organism: Hafferia zeledoni; assembly: GCA_035583235.1. Taxonomy (NCBI): domain Eukaryota; kingdom Metazoa; phylum Chordata; class Aves; order Passeriformes; family Thamnophilidae; genus Hafferia; species Hafferia zeledoni. Next base: position 2,353,424 of record JAWWEV010000002.1, read on the forward strand.
ATCTATAATAATACAGACCTAAGATGGGTGGGATTTCCAAAGGTATGAACAGACTTAATTAAAAACATTTTGAACCAAGGGCTTTGGAATCTCAAACTGAAGCATGAGACAAGTGCCATAACATAGAAACTGCACGCCCACACTTCCAAAAATTGAGTGTTTAAAGTTCAGAACATGCACATGTGGCACTTCAGTGACAGTAAGTTTGCCTGCCAACTAGAAAATTTAGGAAGCTTAAGGAGATGTGGATGAATGCACTGTACACATATCTGGCTGTGAAAAACTGGAGATTTATTTTGTTTTAATTTTCAGAATCAGTGACATAAATTGTATTTCACATTTCAAAGTGATGAGAATCAGGCAAAAAAAGTTAAAGTGAGGAAAAAAATCTAAATGTAAAACACAACATTACAGTGAAATCTAACAATGCCTCCAGGTTGAGATTTTGATAAATACTGTTCTATTCTTGAATCTTGGAAGAGGTAACATGAATGACCATAGTTAACACGCAAGCCCACAAGGTAAAGAGGCAAACTGAAAGGATTTTGGTGTCTAGTACTAATCCAGCCCAGAAACTTTTCATCTGAGAGCTAAACCCGACTCAAATTCATTTGCTCCCAATGACTAAGTGTTCCAATACAGGGAAATAGATGTGATTAGACAAATAGATAAGAAACTCTAGGGATCTTGTTAATTGTCCAAGTTTCCTGCTTCCTCATAACTATTTTGAAAGAGTAACAATAGAAGCAAATAGGACAACAATTTATTAGCATTTATGCTAATAATAAATTAGAGCAAAATCAATTCACAAGTTAAAGCAAAACCAGGACCAGAGAAATAGATGCTTCTATTAAAAGAAATAAATTTTTCTTCCACTACCCATTTTTACAACTAATGACTGCTTACACCAAGACATTTTATTTGTTCACATCCTGATTACATTATATTCAGTTCAACTACTGAAAGATCTAACAAGCATTTTATTAAACATAAGACAGTCTTTTTCAGGAGATAGAAAGGGCTTCTTGTATGTATCTTTGTCGATTAGCTGATTCTACCAGTAATGTCTGCAACACCAGCGACCATTCCCAATAACTCACTGAATAACTTTTTTCATACACACACAAAAAAACCAAATATGAAATATTTACTGTGATATAGAAAATTTCTTGAGAACCTGACCCGTCATCAATGAAAACTTTTCAACTCCCATGGCCTTTGGATTAAAGTCAGTTAAGTGAGAAAGACAGAGAGCTGCTGAGAGGAAGCATAATATACCTTCACATTGACCTTCAAATACTGCATAATTGTCAGGTTCAGCTTTGACAGATCAATATTTGAAAATAAATAATCCTCAAATTCTACATGGCTGCTGGATACTTGCTGGCAAGGTCACAGACTGACTGTACCTCCAGTGACCAAAAGCATTAGTGGGAACTGCTGCATAGGGGAACAAGGATCTTCCCTGCTTTTGATATCTGTATGGCTATCCAAACTACATTTGGACTGTCCATACTCTGCCTCTATCCTTTTGGCAAACACTCAAGGAAGATGGGTGTCAAGAAACTTAAATCCCTACTGGACAGGTATCCAGACAGAGATCATGTCTGTGAGTTCCCACTGTGGTACCACAGTTCTTTTGGCTTCAATTGCCCAATTAGACCTCAAGCCACTTCTGCTTCTAAAGCCCAACTACAGATCACTAATAGACTGAAGATCCATAAAGAAACACCTCAAAGTAGTCTGGTAGGAATATAGTTGGATCTATGAGCAAGGACAAGAGAAAGCATGCCGTGAAACAGGTATTTTTTAACAAAAAAAATGCCTACAGAAACATGAGCTCTGCTAGGGCTGACCACTGCCTGGCTAAAGCTCCTGATTCCAGTTCTCTGTAGTTATACTATGGTCAAGAGGCTGATCAGACCCAGCTCCCAAGACTCAAACAGAAGACATGTGACTGCAATTCCAGCACAGATATAAGATCAATTAAAATCATGGAGCAGAATCCATTCCCTACTGGACAGAAAACAAAATTCTACAGCCCAGACCAACTTCAGCACATAACTTTTCATGGAAGATGAATAATAGAGGTAGTATAGAGACGTACTCCAGGAAAAGTGAGTTTGTAAAATGACACCACCACACTATGTGAGAAGTCACTTATTTTTCAAAAATAAATGTTCTGGCCTGTTCTGGCCCTGAGCTGACTCTGCCTGCTCACCTGTATTTTGAACAGCTGTTCACCTCTTTCCTTGGGCACCCTGTTCCAAAGGATCCAGTGAGGAACTTCATAAATAAACAGTGACTGGGAAAGCTTGCAGGGAACAAAACTTAAAAGAGACTACTTCAGAAATCCTGAAGCCTGAGGTATTGAAAGGAAAGGACTTTTTTTAGAGACATAGTTACATACAGCCCATGGGTTTTCAGCGACAGAGAAAATTAGCAGAAGAGCCTTCCATGGCCTTATTTATGTTATATTTACTAAAGTAAATCAAGTTAGGAAAAATGTAGAGGTTTTTTTCATCTTTATCTGGTAAAGTAGGTTTTTCTTTTTTACTTTGTAGCATCTCAGGGCTCATGACTGATTTAAGTAACATGAAGAATATTGGGTGGGCAGTTTTTTGTGTTCCCCCTTCCCTTTTTATTTCCCCCTCCTTTTTTTTTTTTTGTTTTGAGCTGCCATTCACAAATGAACATGGAAACGGAGAATTTAAAGGCTGAGCAATTCAGCAGGAAAGGTAATGTACCAGAAATTACTTATTCATCTCGAACAGCCTCCTCTTTTCCCCTTGCCCTGCTTCTGAGTGAGACCATGGGTAATGGCCACTATTTAGTGGGGAAGGGTCTTCACGTGCCCCATGAGCTTTTGTAGGATGACTGGAAGACATCATCACTTTAGTTATTAGGCAAATGAAAAGTTCTCACGTGGCTTGAGAGACCCACATGAGGTGCTCTGTCCTTTGCTTAAGTTATTTGCTGTCTGGCTGGCAGAAGAATGCCATCAATGTTTGCTAGCCACTTATAAAACATTTCTCCAAAGGCAAAAAAGCATGATCCCTTCACCTCTTCCCTGACACCTCACACCCCAAGCTGGATTAATCTCTCCTGCCTCCTCTTTTCCCTGCCCCTCTGTCTGCGTCTCTTTGACTGCTTTTAAAATCCCTTGTACTGTTTCCTTAATGCACTGCCACATATTTTAATGCTAGTTCTTAATCTGTCAACAATGAACTCTGCCATCTAACACAGATGAAGCTGCTTGCAGTTGGCAGCAAAGATCTATTGAAGTGGCGTAACATTTTTTCAATAGCAGCATTTCATGTAAAATACTAAACTGTAGTGCAGTCTTTCTACTATAGGCTGTGATTAAACTGTATTTCCCTGATAGACTTATAACCATGATTTCCTACCAGGTAGCCTGGGAAATTATTTCAGTACTTCACCCAAGAGAGCTGTTATTTAGATGGCACACACACAAAAATGGACATTTGATTTCAGTGCCCGTGTTTGGAAGGCAGGAATGCACCGTGGCTCCAGCTGGGGGCATGGAGTAGGTGGCAGCACCCAAGGATTCTGAAGCTTTCCAGCTGTCCAAGCTATTCCAAAGGCTCCCTGCTTCTGCAGTCTTACTTAATTTCCACATTACCCACAATAGGAATGTCTTTCTCCTTCCCTGCCCTTGGCTGCAGTAATCTCAGCTTTCCTTCCAAAAGCCTTTCTTCACTTCCCCCTGTTTCAGAGCAGGTTAGGCTGTTCTGCTAAGGAGAGTGAGAACTGAGAACCTGGCCCTTCCCTAACTCTTATTTGACAGATTTATTTCATCCCATAAAAAGAAAACATTATGACATTCTTCAAAGCACAAAACTTTGTGCTTCACTTACAGCATCTGTGGAGTGAAAACAGAGGAGCAGTAACAGGTAAGGATAACAGCTTACAGACCAAAAGAAATGAGATGGGGAGAAGCAATGAGCTCCAAGCAGCCATTTTTGGCTTTGCAAACTGGGAGTAGAGCATATGTTGTCTTTAATATCTTCCACACTCTGGCAGAGAGGAATCCCACCACTCATGTGCAGCAGGAACCAGGGCATATTTCCCTCTCAATCAGCTCCATGTCTTTTCACAGAATCATAGAATGGTTTAGTTAAAAGGGACCTTAAAGACCATCTCATTCCAATTCCCCTGTCATGCACATGGACACCTTCCACTAGACCAGGTTGCTCAGAGCCTCATCCAACCCAGCCTCAAACACTTCCAGGGATGGGGCATCCACAACTTCTCTGGGCAACCTGTGCCAGTGCCTCACCACCCTCACAGGGAAGAATTTTTTTTCATATCTCATCTAAACCTACTCTCTTGCAGTTTGAAGCCATTCCCCCTTATCCTGTCACTCCAGGCCCTTGTAAATAGTCTCTCTCCATGTTTCTTCATTCATGTACTGGAAGACCACCATCAGGTCATTCTGAAGCCTTCTCCATGCTGAAAAATCCCAATTCTCTTAGCCTTTCCCCCTGGCTCTGGCTCTAGCGTGTCTTCAGTGACTTGTTACACCTGTATGATTCACACAAATGCTCCCAGATTTCTCTCAGGTCTGAGGAATGGTAACCACCACCTTCCTAAACGGTTCCAGCCACCTTGGCTCATTCAGCCTGAAACCAGCGTAAGCAGCAGAGATAGCACCACAGGGAGTGTGACCCCCAATGCCCCCATCTTGGCTGGCAACTGCTCTGGCAACTGCATGTCCACCACCTTCTACAGAAACACCATGGGTACTTCCCTATACGGTCTGCAAGTGGCAGCAGTACAAAGGATCATCACATTCCCCCAAAATATGAATTGTGTCTTTGATATAGAGGTGCTCAGAAATAGAAAGCAATAGAAGAAAACTCTGCAGAAGACAAAGATGAGCACACACTTGTAATAACGGAGAAACGTCAAGGTGTGTTGATGTAGAGCAATTGTCTGTTGGATGCCTCTGCACAAGGCACAATGAACCATGGCGTAGTTACCAATAGCCACTGTGTGAGGCAGACTTAATTTTAACCAAAGAATAAGAAGATCCAAATGTGCAATTAAAGCACTTTTTTATCCTGTACTTTTCCTTAGTACTGCCTTTTTAAACGCCATTTCCTTTGTTTCTGCTGATGTGGCAAAAAATGTGCTAAGGAGATCTGCAGTGGCCCTAATATGTGCATGGAGCAACTAAGGTGTTTTCTTTTTCCTCCATTTTTTTCTGGTAGTATGATGCACTTGAGGAGAGCATAGTAATACAAATATGAATGGGGAAGGTTAATACTGCCTCTAGTACTATCTTGCAATCACATTTCAGTGTGTGTAAGTTGATTTCTTACTACAAATCCAGAAGCCATTCCTTCTCCAAGTAAAGACCTGGGATTGCTGTCCCTTTGTGCACCTTATGATTTAATTTTAGGACTTATTTTTTTGTGGGGTACGTTTCTAAGTCTCGTTTTAAGTGCACAGACCTCTCTGCTTTGCCTTCTGCATTCAGAGGTGGTATGGTACTGACTGAAAAAAGGGAATAAAGGGAAAAGCATTTTTTTGCTATGGCTTTCATCCTGCTCCATTCCCTTTCCCAGATGAATGCAATAATTTTCGCTGCCACTTTGTTGGCAAGACAGAAAAATGCAGCATCAAACATACCATGTTAAAGTGATGTCTGGGATATGAGCTGAGTGAGTGTAAGCCTTTGTTTGTGTCAACAGCATCTTTCACATCTCACAGGCACAGGGAGATGAAGGTCACTGAGGAAGAACACTTGAATCAACACAAATCCAACTGACAGTGTTAAACTTGAAAGGAAAAATTGCTTCTTCTCATTTTTGACCAGGAAGAATAGGAGGAAAGTATTTTAAAATACCATATTGCTGACAAGTCACTCATCCCCAAACCACCTGCACCTTCAAGATAGTTTCAGCACTGTGCCTCCCCAGCACCTGAGCAATGTGAACCCTCTTGACACACTTGCCATTTCTGGCTTTGTGCAGGACTGAGTTCTGGGACTGGAATCTGCTTTTCCCTCTCTTTAAAGCCACCTTCCCAGCCAGACATTTCTTGCCACTGGGAGAAGTCCCTCTATGAAACACCAAATGGATTAGCGTGGTAGAGAGAAATGCACAAACAAGTCTGATTCATGCACCATAACAACAGCAAGGAGCAATCTGAGTGAACTGGGGATCAAACTCTAGCCATTTTGTTTCCTTCCCTGCAAGGAGGTAAGTCTTGCTCTGAGATGAGACTCCAAATACAACTCGTTTTAACACAGACAGCAGACAGTTTAATCTGGCAACAATACTATACTCCTATATTGTCTTCCACAAATGAGTTCAGAGAAAATGAAAAAACCCACCCTATGAATCACTTTCATTATGCTTATATATTCATTAGGTTAGGACTTCCCCTGGCACTGCACAGGAGGTAATATGAAACACAGGAGGAATTAGGAAGCCTGCAAAAAGTGGGAGAGAAAGTGCATGGGCTAATCAGAAACACTGCTTCCAATCTTGTGACGAAGAGTGTCTGAAGACATCCCACACTACTCTCTACTCGTGATACTGCATGATGTTAACAATATCAAACAACACTAGGAATATCAGTTTTCTAAAGGACTTGGAGTTTAGTCCCCTTCCTCAAACAATCACCACAACAGCTACTTGAATGTAGCTGCAGGCGCATTCAAAAGATGGCAAATCTTACCACACTATTTCAGGACATGGCAAGATCAAGGCTAATAAACAATCAATCTAGGACATTGATTTTTCAGGTTTACAAGATGTTTTAGACAGAGCTGGCTCTGGCATTTGACACCTTGTAAGAGTTTAGCATGGAAATAACACACGGTCTCTGCCATATTCTGAACTTCAGAACGCATGGTAAATTTTTATGACATGAGTGGGTTTTGCATGTTTTTTCATTATGAAATTCTTCAGAAATAATAAACTCTGTATGGTATGATGCTGCTCATAATGCCAACAATTTTGTTTTTGTCCTACACTACATTCTCCTGTAAGATCTGTGCTGACTGAGATTCCTGTGCTGGAGAAGGCATCTGAACTGGACTGACAGCCACAGAACCCCAACCAGAATCAAAGTCATTCCTGCAGAACTAGACAGAGGATGAACATTAAAGCTCAACAGCAATTCCAGTCCCTCTGGGTTCTCACTCCCTTTGCCATAGGAATATATGCCAAAGTATAGTTAACCTTACTTTTCCCTTCTGTGTTCCTTAGTTAAGCAGTAGCTGGAGACAGGAATACAGAAAAGAAATACACTACCAAGACAGTTTCACCATCAGGACTGTGTCTCCACACTATTTATGCTACATCATTACTCTTGTTCTCTGCTTCAGATGAAAGGAGTGCACATACAGCATCCAGACATAAAGTCATAGTACGATCTCACCAGAAGAAAAATTTCCGCTGCAAAGAAAGTTGCAAACACAACTTGCAAAATAGTGGGAGTTTGGAAAAATATTCAATTCAGGTAGTAGGCATGTGTAGTGTACATTTGAGGACACATGAAGACTGCGTCTTCTAATGAGCTAATGACCTAATGAGCTGTACGAGCAAGAAATAACCAGCAGCTTATGTGAAGAGATTATTCCCCTCTATTTATTTGAAAATGCATATGAAACTGTTTGTTTCCCCACAGTACAAGAGAGAGTTCAACAGATCACAGAGAGCCCAGCAAAGGACTGCTAGGTCTGCTGGTTAGGGGAATGGATTAGACAAAACACAGGACGAGGCTGAGGAAATGGGGTTCTGTTTACCCTGAACGCGGGCCATGTGGGAATCTAACTACACACTTCCACTCTTGTGGGGGTGAGGTAACCCCCTTGCAAGATGGACCGCACAGAGACGCCGTGGGGCTTGCTGGGAACTGTAGTCCGTGCAGAAGCCCACAAAAAAACTACCCTATCATTTGTGTCATGGCCAGAGGCTCTGAACTCATTGGTCAGATTGCGTGCTCATTCCCTGAATGTGTCAATGCCCGCAACCCCGGGTATAAAGTCTGCATGTGCAATTCAATAAACTGATTCTCTTGTGATCCCCATCATGAGAGGGTCCATGTGTATTTATCAACTGCCACACACTACCTAGTGGACAGCTACAGAGGCAAGAGGCCAGTGTCCTGAGGCAACAGGCATAAGTTTCAAGACAGAAAATTCCCAGTGGATAGAAGGAGGCATCCAGGCTCTTTCCATTTGTGTGTTTGCTACCTTCCCCTTGCAGATTGCCTTAATGGTGAGATGAGAGGGGTTGAAGTGTTTAATCCAGTCACTTAATCTCATTTTCTTATCAGCAGAATGTCCCTCAAAAAATGAGAAGGGGGAAAAAATTATAAGATACATTCAGAGCATGGCCCTCTAGTGTGTGACTAACATGGAGCAGGGGAAAAATCTGGGTCTAGCTTTGCATATTTGACCCTATAGTCAGTGTGAACTGGTGTGGTATGTTGCTGTCAAACTGCACAAGATTCTTGAAGAGGAATTCAAGACCCCTGAAGAGCAATTCTTTTCACCTGGAGGTCTACCTAGTTTTAACAAGTGTATCAGGTGATTTAAAAGAAAGCATTACCAATGTTTCTCCAAATGCTTCTCTTTGTAATTTGAGCCATCATGGATATTTTCCTTGTGGTATCACTGGTCATCCTGGCTGCCAAACCAGGAGGCTGAGAGCTATCATGAACAGGAACAATGAAGGCTTCTTCATGCTCAAACCAGCCCCAGTGTTCTGTGTTTATTCACCAGCTGCCATTAAAAGAGAACATCATCCTTAAGCTGAAACAACAAGCAGACTTTGAAATCACTTGAATTACACAAAGAGAACTATGCAATGCCCAAGTAATTCCAAGAAACTGCAGATAAACAATAGCTTCTGACACAAAGAAGCGTTAGTCAATGCAAACCTCTAAAAGTATCAGCTTATCAATCTTTTTATGAATCAAGCATCCACTTTCTCCTTCTTATGTAGCATGTTAGTATTGAAAATGAACATGAGAATTACATTTTAATTAGTAAACAAAAATGAAATACTTCACAGAGAGAACCTGTTAGAAAGCTGGATCTGTTAGACATGTCTCTTTAAGGAGTGGTCAAATGATGGCTTAATCCAAGAAAATGTGAGCTCTGCAGTGCACTTCAGTCTTCTGCTTCCAAGGAAGAATATGTCTTTGGAACATGTATACTCTGAAAATATAGGGGACCTTCAAAGAGCAACATCAAATGAAGATTCTATAACGACAATTTCAGACTTCACTGTTCACAAATCCAGCTTCGGACAGTAAAGGTTGATTCCCTTTTCCTGGGAACCCTGCCCAGCAGAAGAGACCTCCTGTATAAGCTTCAAGGTTGAGTCATATGCAAGAAGATGGGTGACTGCAGAAGTGTGTATTTCTTCCAATATTTCCATTAATAAATAAACCCCCAACATTCCATCAAGGCAGGTTTAGCAGCCCTTGAGAAAGATTTTATAAAACCTTTACAAAGAATTGCATTCCCTTTATAAAAGTGAGCGTTGATGTGCAACACAATGGCCTTCACTCAGCAGGACCTGAGGGTCAGCAGTCTTCCTGTGAGATGTAAAAAAAGTTGTTTCCCAGCACTACAAGGAGTTAAGTAGATTAAATACTACAGTTAAAAGAGAATGTAGTTAAAAGAGAAAATACCTGCTGGCAATGACATATGAATAGTTTCATGCCCTGTGCTCCATTTGCAGCTGCAATGCAGCGCTGAGGTCTTCTGACCAAACTTATTCAGGGTTTGAGAAGGGAAACGCCGTGTCTGGATGTTATGGTTTCAACTAGATGGGCCTAAGTTTGAGTTTTTTGAAGTTCAGCCTGGGCATGGGGGCTGTCAACTGATCTGGCCTGGGCTAAGCTGACAGCTGACTCCCCCTAGCCAATAGTGTTTTATTCCATACCATATTACAACATCCTTTTCCAGG
>JAWWEV010000002.1:2363479-2396820 GCA_035583235.1 Hafferia zeledoni
AAATGCAGTTTTAGAGTTTTTTTTCCCTCTTTCCTTCCCCTCTCTTTTCCTCCCTTTCCTCGGTGTTGGGGGTGGGGAGAGGCTCTGACCCTCTGTCTTGGAGGGCTGGCAGTTTGCCAGCTCAAACCACGACACTGGAGCTTCCCTGACTTCATGAGCTGCTCTCAGCTGGGGCTGAGATTACCAAGTCAGCAAATAGTAACTGTGACTGCAGCCAGTTTTGCCGTTTGCCTGCTCCACCACTAGGGTCCCTACAGCTTCTGGGGTATAAAGTAAGAGACATTTGACAAGGCCTTGATTTCACCTTCTGTTTTTGAACAATTTAAGTTTTATTCTGTTTCTACTTACCAAATCTCAGTTTGCAGAATCAGAAAAGGGAGAGGCTGAGATCATCAAGCCATTATCAAAATTACACTTTGGGGGGAGAAAACAGCTTTTTTAACTGATATCCTCCTGTATAAACTTTCAATAAAAATGCAGCAATGCATCTCAATAGCATTATATTGAGTACACTTGTCCCTTTCCTAGGAAGAAGTTAGCCTATCAACGGGCTCCCTGAACAGCTGACTAACCTCAAAGAGTTTCTGAGTTTTGCTTCTACAAATCTGAGTAATTTAAGTAACTAGTTCTGGAATGCTATAGTATAGAACAGCCATCTACATTTCAGTATTTTCTCCTCCCCTCTCTTCTTAATTTTTATACTCTGGTCCCAGGCATCTGATCTTTGCAAACACCCACAGAATTACACGCCTACTTAAGAGGTTGAATTAACTGCATAAATATCTGTTAGCAACTCAAGTGATGCAAAGCAAACAAGAGACTTCTTAAAGAGAGACAAAGGGCTATTAATTCTATTTAGCTACACATATAAAATACACAGAAAATAACAAACATGCACAGAAAGATACACAGCTCTCCCAGAGGACAAAACTCAGAAGTAAAAACCAGGAATGACAGGAAAAAAAATAGCATTGCTGAAAAACATTCAGCTTTAGAAGTAAAAATCAAATATTTGCCTCTGAGAATAGACAAAAAAATGACAACAGGATCAGACAACACACTGTTGCACATGGAATTCCTGCCATGATATGGAGAGGGGAGATGTTTAAATAATAAGGTTATTTTGACAATAAGATGTATTGTGCTAGTAGGTGTTTTGTATCAAAAGCAGAAAGTACTCCCCAAATAACAATAACAACTTCAGGTGTCTACCGGCTAGCACTAGCATTTCCTGGGTGTGAAAGAGCATATGGATGTCTGCTTTCATGGTTATTTGTTGGACAGAAAGGCTATCTATGATATTCATGGATTAAAAAAGCATCCTGTAAGAAGTTATTGTTATACGCCAAATGACTAGGAAGGTTAATAGTATTTACTGACTGATTAAAATGAGATTTATAAAAATGAATCAGTTGAATAGCTTGTATACATGAAATACTGCAAACAAAAGATCATGCACTAGGGGACTTATCACTAAAAACAAAAAAAACAACCTCCCTTCTCCCCCCTCCCCTCACCCCTCCCAAAAAAGCCCCAAAGCAAACCAGAAAAGGAAATAGGAAAAACCTGCAACCCTTAAGGTTGCAGAGCTCTGTGCTTCACAACTTCATGTATTGCACTGTCAACCAGCGTTGCAGAAAGAAGAATGCTGACAGCTCTCCAGAGGAGCCTGCTGAAGCTCGTGTGCAGAAGTGCGTAACAGCACAGATCTGGTCCTGCATGTAATGAAGAGAGCTGGAAGGTAAATTCCCTCCCCAGCTGCAGGGAAGGAGCAGACAGACTGTCTGCTGAGCCTCACATGTGCCCTTCCATGCATGTGAATGCACATACACAGTCATGGGCTTCCTCTCCCACCTGGCTTTGCTCAGGGGAACAGCCTCTTGACAGGGGAAACTGAAAAGTCAGGGCTCTGAGTGCCATAAAAGCATTGCAAAAAATCATTCAATTATATTACATTAAAAAAACCCCAACTTGTGCTCAAAGTGTCTTGTTCGTGAATCCAGATGACAGTGAAATAAAGGGAATACTGACATAACTGTGCTCCTCTTTTATGCCTCAGGTTAAGCTCACTGGAAGATCCTCATTAACTGGTGACAATTTTAGCTAAAGGTCTTGTGCATTCTGGCTGAGAATATTAGGCCTCATTAAATTAAAAAAAAAAAAAACGAAAAAAAGAAAAAAAAAAGGAACGAACATAGCCTCTGTAATACTCCATTCAGTTTTACTCCATACCACTTTAATTGGCATCCATATAAGAGATCTCTTGCATTCCTTGTGGAACCACACCAGACACACATACTTCACATAACTAAACACAGTAAACATGATCAATCCTTGATTTTTCTCCTGCCAATGCTGTCCCAAAAAGGCTCTAGAGGATCACAGAGACTTTTCACAATCTCCCAGCAGGTGAGGCAATCCAAAAAATGTGGCTGTTGCACCAACTTTGATTGGAAAATCTCTCTTATGAGGAAAGGCTGAGGGAGTTGGGCCTGTTCAGCCTCAAGAAGAGATGACTAAGAGGGAACCTCATCAATGTCTTTCAGTATCTTCAGGGAGGTGTCAGAGGATGGTCCAGGCTCTGCTTGGTGATGCCAAGCAACAGGAGGACAGGTAACAGGCAGAAACTGATACACAGGAAGTTCCACGTGAATGTAAGGAAGAACTACTTTACTGTGAGGGTGACTGAACACAGGAACAGATTGCCCAGAGAGGTTGTGGAGTCTCCCTCACCGGAGGTATTCCAGAACTGTCTGGACACAACTGTGTGCCATGTGCTCTGGGAAGATGCTGCTTGAGCAGGGAGGTTGGACCAGATGACCCACTGTGATCCCCTCCAATCTGACCCATTCTGTGAACTTGGAAAGCACTCAGCCCAGTGTCAGATGCCAGAGGAGTGCTAGCCCATCAGTAGCTAATAATCAGTACCCTGATCATTGTATGAGAGACTGTATCAGTACTTCCCCATTTACTGTAAATTCACCCCCACCTAGAATGAACACTTAATCCCCAGCAACATTATGTGATTTCTCTTATTGAATGTTTTTACATGATTACCATAATGAGATGAGCTCTCAGCAAGCTCAGATTCTTTCTGATGTGTACTTAAAACAGACGTCCTGCCAGTGAAAACCTGGAGCAAATCTGCTGAAAATGTTGAGGGTGGAACTCATTGAGAGCAACAGAGATGGCAAGTCAAAAGCTAAGGTTGACAGTTGCGTGTTGGCTGCAAGAGCTATCCTGTTATATCATCACATCCTACATGATGTAACAGGATGCAGGCTCAACAAAAGAGACTGCAAAGGACAATTGCCACTCTAATGCAATGCAGATATCAGATTATTCCTGCTTCAATACAGCATTCTGTGTTACCGTGCTATGCTGGTGAAAAAAGCACAGAATGGGAATGAGTTTGCAACCTTCATGCTCCTTTCTGGCAGCAATGCAGAAAAGGGTGTTTTGCAAGATGGTTGTACCACCTCCACATAGATGTCATTAATAAACATACAGCTGTATATTAATACAAATATGTAGGCACCTGTATAGACCTAGAGACCACCAACATGGGACAGAGAAGGAACATACAGTTTATTCTTTGCATAATATTCACAGATGTGATTTTGGATTGTATCTGCTCTGACATATCTCTCCAATGACATTGCAAAGTAGTGATATGAAAGCAGCACTTGAAGGCACTGAAATCGTTTGGAAAGGCATTTGTTACAGTAAGAAGTCTAAGAAGTCAGCATGGAATGGAGCTGCTGCTGGCTTGCAGATTTTTAAAGGAAAGTATCTCATTGGTATTCCTGTGTGTCCAGTATAGCTCAATTAAAATCAGTAGCTGTGCAACATTAAAAAAGAATAGAAATACCAACAGAAAAAAGAATTATTTTATAGCCTCATGCTTTTTATGAGTAGGATGTATGTGAGGACTGTAAAAATTCTGAAAAAATTAATAGTTATTACCATGCTGTAATTTGAGGAAAGACAATGTACCACTCAATTACAATGCATGTGACACTAAGACACTATACTGGCATCTTTTAACAACAGAAAGGAAGATTATAGCCAGGACTCCACTTCTCCATCAAATCCCCACAGCTGTGCTTCAGGACATTCACACTGACCCTGATGCCAAAGCTCACCTTCTCACCCCAGGCACTTTCTCATGCGGTTCATCTATCCAAAGTCTTTAAAGGCAGGAGGACAAAGGGTCATCAAGAATTTAAACTAGTGACCGTTTAAGAAAGGGAAAGAATGCAGCTTCATTTTTCAAAGTGCAGAGTGAGACTCTTTTATTCCCATTAAAGAGAGCTTCAGCAGCACTGCAAAGTTATTTGAAACAGGGGTGGGAATAGGAACTTTTACTTTTTGCTCAGCTTGAAGGACTGAACTAAGTTAAATGGTCCAGCACATGCTTTTTACTGCACAACATGAAAATAAGCCACACAGTTTCCATTCTCATGTCCATTCCTGCTCTGCTTATTTTTGTTAATATCCCATGTTCTCTTTCTGCCTTGCAGTTCTACCATAGTGTTGTTTCCTTTCCTAGCAGGTGATTAATTAATTCATGAACTATAGCAAAACCAAACAGTCACAATGGAAACCAAGAATGAATAGTGCATTAGAAAGATAAGTTATTCCTTTAAGCATCAACCTGCATGCTAATCTAACTTTCTCTGTCCAGAACCAGTCTGGCTCCTGGAGCTTGGTCCAGGAGAATAATTCTGTAGGGCAGGTGTTCCCTGGAGTCCTCTGCATGGGAGAATGAGCCAATGGTGATGACAATATTTTGGGGAAAAAAAAAAATAAAAATCCATGATGTAACCATCCCCCATGGTCAAGGGATCACAGACGTTCTCAGCAGACCCCAAGCAGATCACACAAGTTGTAGTATGCTTGTCCTCTTTGCATGTCCATGGTGTCCAACCAGACTACATCTTCCATACAGGAGTGTTTGGGCCATTTTGAGTGAAATTCCCAGCCTGTGAATATCATGGCTTATTCCACAACTCCACCACATGGTTCTCTGCCTTCCCTTGAGTTAGCAGGTCACTCACCACCACCAACAATATCTCAAAGTCATTTCTGTCTCTGCTTTCCTCAAAGCCAGCAAGCACAAGCACTTTCAAGGACTGCTCAGAGTTCACCTCTGTTTTCTTATTGGAAGTATCATCTCCTTTGTTAACTAAACAGTAGCAAAGGAGCTACAGGCCTCAGCTTGAGGTACCCTTTCTGACTCTTTTCTCCAACCTCTGGGAACCTGCACAGCTTTATACTCTGTGATGTGACTCTCCTTTCTCCATTCCTCCATATTCAGGCATGTATGCACAGATACACATCCTGGCATTCTCAGGGCTTCATTGCTGCAGTTCAGGCTGATGAAAAGAGCAGCTTTATGGAAAATCCTTCTGAGACTGACTGTACATTCTGCAAAATGGTCTCGCCACCAAGTAAATAAACAAATAACGTGATCCTGCATTTTGACTTAGACTGTAGTTTCCTTTTTAGTAACAATCTGCGTTCACAGCATACTCACTGACTCAATATTTAACAGAACTTCACAAAACATTCTGAGTTGGAAGGGACTCAAGGATCATCAAGTCCAACTCCTAACTGAATGGCCCACATGGGGATCAAATGCACAACCTTAGTGTTATTAGGGGACTTCTATTATAAATTAAACTGCAAAATTCTGCCTCTCTTTGTTTCTTATTTCCTCTAACAGTTTACTAAATAACACTGCATTCAAATTCCTCTGCAAACAGATCTCTTGCTTCAGCTTTCTACCTTAGGGAATAGGGCTATTCTCTTCTTGCCTGACTAGTGCTCTCCTCGTGGCATCAGATTAAAAAACAAACCAAGCCAAACAGAACAAAAGAACACGCTAAAAAAACCCCCAGGCACCAAATAAACATTGTCTGAGATGATTGAATGTTCCTTCACCTTGCTACATACAGCATATTTGGTTGAAATAAATAGAAACACTTAAATCTCACAGTCACCTCTGTCCATTTAAATGGCAAAACACATTTGACTTTGTAATGAACAGCAGAGCTGCTTATATAGCCTTCATATTTTAGAATTAAGCAATAGGTCCCAAGAAATCACTCATTACCACGAAATTTTCTGATTAGAGCCTCAGGCAAGTATAAAGCAGTCAACTCTCTAACACCACCACAATTTCCAAGTCAAGCAATGACTTCTTCCCAGGTATTTCTTCTATTAGATGTGCTTTTTCTTGAAGCACGGAGCTTTTACAACAAGGTTTAAATTTTACATCTCTGACAAATCATTATTTAATAAACCTTAAAGTAAATACATGGAGTAAAGTTACTGGGAGAAGGCTGCATCCTGAAAGGGTCAAACAGAACAAACGTCATTTAAGGTCACAGTCTCTAGGTCAGTAACAACAATCATGGGAAAAAGAAAATGCTGTCACAGAGCTATGACACATTCTAATTTGACAAATGAGGTCAGGAACAATATGATGCTCTCAAACCACTGCCAATGAGAACCACCTAGGCATGATGGGGAGCTGGTCAAATCTTTCAGCTTTCCCCTCTTAAAGAGGATTATAAACAGCTGACACAGAAAGTAAAGAAATTCCCAGGCCTTTCAGCTCCTCTGCATTGCTCACATGTCAATCATACCATATTCAGCTGATTGTCCCTTTGGAGGTCAAAGTAATAAGCCTCAGTCTAGGGAAGAGGGCAGAGATGTATTCTGATAAGGCAAATGAAGCAGAGCCGAGTTATGCTGCATGTGCCACATGGTCCAAGCTTTGAGGAAGAGGGAAATGGAAGAAGGTTTGCAATTCACTTCTCACTCCAGCAGCATCCAGACCATTAAAAGGGACTCTCATCAGCTATCACTGTGAGCCATGTGGTTGTACCTGACTCCTCTAATAGGCCAAATTCAGCCTGGATTTATAATAATGAAGTTCATACAAGACAGAGATGTTTCTGGTTTAAGTTAGTCTGAACTGAGTCACAACTCCGCAGGAACTGAGGAATTTTAACAGCAACAAAGGATGCTTGGCTTCTTGCAAAGGGAATTTGCAACTATTGAAAGGTAGGGCTTCCCACAGCTCTGAACTTTATTCAGTCACTGACAGGGCTGAAAAACTGCATCCTTGTGGAGCAGGATACACTAAATGTGCACCTGCCTATGTTCATTTATATATCTGACTGGCCTGTGAATACAATACCTCAGCATTAGGAAAGGGGGGGTATGTGCTGCACTGGAAAGGGGAAGAGGGGATATCATTTGTATCTTCAAGAATGGCAGGACAGAGACTGAACACTTAATTGTAAAGCAAACTTCTGCACCATAGATTTAAAACATTACCTTCAGAAAAGGATCACGGGTTACTTAATATGGCTCTAAGCAGTGAATACATTCAATTAATATTTTTGCTCATTTTATTTTTAGTTTTTAAGTATATATATATAACTACATGTAAATATTTGAGTATTTATATGCTATATATATTTTGTTTAGAAATCTGCTACAAAAACACTCGAGCCTAAGTTTATTTAAACCAAGACAACTGACTTGCTTTTTTACATATTCCAAATTATTCATCTATTAATATAATGTCTGAATGACTTGGATGGTGAATACAACAGCTGTCAAACTTTTAAGACTGGTTCTATGTCTGCAACTACCAAGCTGCTGAAGTCATGGCTCAAAGTAAGTCTATTTTCAATTTTTCTGGTATATGCTCAGACTCTACCATATTTCATGCAGAACTGATACTAGTGTTCAGACTTCATATTAACTGGAAGTTTAATATCACATAATAACATCACTGTGTACTGTCAGTGGAGTCACAATATGAATTCATTGCTAGACAGCACTGGGATTTATTTTCATCCTCTCTAACCAAACACAGGCATAGAAATATTTACCTGTAGGACAAGGAGGGAGAGAGGGAAATGAGCTTTTTAAAGGTATAAAAATAAATTAGTCACACAGAACATTTCCATTATATATTATATATGGTAAAAGCATACCTATGCACTTAAATACTTCAGAGTGAAAAATATATACATAACTGATTAAAACATTATTTGTAACACTGACATTGTACTAGCACGTTCAAACTTTTCTGCTGGGAAATGAAGTCAGGGTAGTGAGAAGTCGAAAAATTGCCTATTCTTACTCTACTACTGACAAGGAGAAGAACATCTGAGAGCAGATGCATACATATGTATTTTAAGGCAGAGACGGAAAAAAAATTCTGGGAAGATCTTCGGTACACCGCAGCTCCAAGAAGTTACTGGTATTAACTGATGCTCATGTATTTTTCCCAGTTTGAAGCACAGGTCACCTCTTACTTGAACACTGTTGATCTGGTAGCCAGGCTTGATAAAAGAACAATGGTGCCTTTTGGTTCTATGTGGGCCAGGCTCGAGTGTCAAGAGAGCATTATGCTATTACTGTAAATCACCCTGACAGCAGAGGACTGCTGGGGTTATGCGGGATAAGCAACACTGCACACCCACCAGTTGCAGAAGTAATTAGCTGCTGTAATGAAGAGCGAGGGAAGGAGAAGAGCACTGGATGGCAGAGTGCTGTACTGTCAGCATTATCATTCTCCAAGGCAGAACAATGCACTGCTGAGCCTCTGGTAATCTCTATACATGGCTACCCATGAAGAGAGTAATTAAGAAATGTCATTGCCTCCTTGGGAAAATACGGTGGTGTCTCAAAAGGATGCTGATAATCTCCATAACAGTCCTGTTCTCTCTCTCTCTTTCTCTTTGTTTTGGTGGGGAGTAAAAACACGTGTCAAAGCATTCTAAGCTAAACATGCTTTTGTTCTTCCTTTTGTTACACACTAACCCAAATAAAGTGTTCTTAGCTGAGCCAAAACAAAACTGGATTTAGAAGCAAGTGCACACATTCCCAAAGTCTGTAGTACCAGGCAAAGCCACATCTGTGTTGGGCATCCCTTCTAAAGGAGTATTTGAAATTCAAGTGCCTGGCACAAGATGGGCAAAATCTGTCAGGTTTGCAAAGAACAACACTTTTACAGAAGATTCTGGATCCAACAAGCATCAAACGATTTGGTGAGACAGGCACAGCTACAGCCCTCTTCCAAGTGCCAGGGAAGACAAAGCAGGACTGCTGCTTCAGGTCTGACTTCACCTGAAGCGCAGCATTCCTGCAGTGGTGTGCAGTTGCTTCACCTGGAAAAAAGATCTATACTTCCATGACAAGGTGAACTTCCATCACTGGGCCAGACTCTTATTATCTGTCATGAGAAGATCTTTGTATCATACTCATTCTTTGTGTGACATAAAAGACTGACCCTGTTAATTGACACCACGCCTCAAAACATGTATCTAAAACTGACCTTAATTGTTGTGACCCACAGCTGTCTAATACAGGCAATAAATAACTATGGCCACGCCACCCTGATGCCCGATCTCGTCAGATCTCGGAAGCTAAGCACGGTCATGCCCGGTTAGTACTTGGATGGGAAACCTCTGTCCAAGCTCACTCGGCCGTGGCAGATGAACCTTAGGAGTTAAAAGCCAGTTCTGTGCATGCTGTGCCTCACCTAAAAAAAAAAAAATTCACTGCACAGGCTCAAAGGATACACCCATGTGGGTACAGCCCTGCCCAAAATCTTCATTCACGAAGCCTACCCATGATGATGAGGAGGAGGTTGAAAATATAATGAAAAAATGAACATTTAAAAAGAGCTGAATACACAGTTTGGAGAAAAGTGAAGTGATGGAAAATGACAACTCCTCATGGGCAGAAAAAAAGGGGTGGAAAAAAGAAGGCTAAGTGTTTTTAATTTTGACACTGAACTATTTCAAGAATAGTAAAAAAACCATGAAAATCTATTAAAAGTCCAAATGGAGGATTATCTCTGCAGTAGCCACATAACCTTGCCTGACTGAGTTGCAATCCCTGCAAAGGCTGTAGTAAGAGTTTTGACTTTCTCTGTATCTTTGCCTCTTTCTACAGCAAATGACAGTTTTCTCCAGCTAGGGATTGATGGGTTTGTGCAAATACAGAGGGCATTTTCTACATGTGTCCTAAAAAAATTCTGTAACAATGTCCCTGAATCTTTTATTTTGAAAGAAAGTTGCAGAAAAATATAGGTATGACAGGGATGTATGTAACTGATATAGCATGGAAAAGCTACAAGAATACTAATTCTCCTTTTGATTTCATGTACAATATCAATTTTGAAGCACTGGGCTATGCCCCTTCCTGCCCATTAATATTATTCTTGTGAACTAGGTGGTGGCAACAAGCTCACATAATTTGGATGAATAATTATCAAGAATGTCTGCTCAGTGCTCTTCATAACACATAAAATGATTTAACACTGCTATGGCTAACCTCACATATTAATTTTATTTAGCTTAAACAAATCCCCATATATGCTTTGACACCAATGGATTTGCAACTAGAGGGAATTTGCTCACCTGTTTTCAAAGGGATTTACAATAAAACATAAAGCTTTGACTCTGTACTATTTTAACTAAATATGTGACTGAAGGAGAAGATACAACTTCATTCTTATCTGAAAAGCCACTCCATGTTCTATGATGGCTCCCAAGAAGAAAGTACCACAGACTTTCAAAGCACTGGAGAAACACCTGGCTGAATCCTTTAGGTCCCAGTAAAAGTGTTATTTTTTTGGGCTACTTTGCTATGAAGTTGTAAAATTTAAAGGAGAGAAGGGTAAAAAATGGATGTGGTGGAGGAGAAAGGGTGGAAATTACCTTTAATAGGGCTATAAAATTTTGCCTGACTCAGATCAAATGCTCTTGTCATTGCTGTCAGGCAAAATTATGACAGATTAACATTAATGGTGCATTCTTTTGAATCTGTAGTCCTGCATTTCATATTGATTTGTGGCAATGGGTTGACATTAAAACTTTAAAAAGTTTGTATAAGTGTGCATATGAGTGGTAGCCAGCAATGCTAAATTTGTGTGTACATGCATGTGCACATTCTATTCAATTGTTCTCCCATTTGCCACATGAACATTTTTTAAAACATATTCATTATTATGACAATAGGTTGAATCTGCAATTCACCATCTGCCTAAACAAATTAACCTTCATGCAACCTCAGATTATTGTTAGTCTTTGTCTAAAATTTAAAATCCTCCTTATGTAAGGTGAGGGGACAACCTTTGCACTTAGCATCATCTGCTCTATTATACCACCTTTCTCTTTAGTACACTTCAAAAGTTGCATTTGTGATGGATTTTACTCACTGAAACACATCAGACTCTTTCAAGGCAGAAATAGTGTGTTAGCAGCTGCTTCATACCACTGGACGGACTTCAGACAGCCCCTACACCCCCCCAGACTCCTGCCTTTCAGCACTTGCAGCTTCTGGATGACACTGCTGGGCTGATGAAGCACATTGCCAAATTCCCTCTTCTCTGCTCCTACAGACACGAGTACAAGATTTGCCAACCACTTTAAATACCACAATGCTATTCCTAAAGAATTCTTTCAAAGGACTGCAAGTACTTCTGGGTGTTTCCACTGGAAAATAGTGCCAATTTCCTCTAGCTGGAGGATTAACACAGGTTGCTCTTGCAACGTAAGCACTTCAAGGCAATGGCACTGCATCCAGCACTCACTTTCTGACAGCAAAAGTATGGAATGAAAGTGTGAAAGTTCAGTGAACACTAACTGTATCACACACATCCTACAATTCTCATGGGAGCTCAAATCCTTCCCATACATCCAAATCTAACTGTCCTGACAGAAAGTTGATTATCCATATGCTTATAGCATGTGCACAGCTGAATAAAGGATCAGCTCTAGTCCTTTAAAAAAATGTCTTGTATTAGAATATTTTAAGACAAAACCCAATTCAATTCAAAAACTCTTTCCTGAAAGCATCTCACAGTTTAATAACTCAGGTTACAGCTGCACTGCATTACATTTTTAGACAAGCTATCTGCTATTGGTCACATATTTCCAACTCATATTCCCAATGTATTTTGGGTACTGTCTCTCAAACATGACCACAGAAGACACAAGATAACAAGCCCATTAACCCCTTCCTAGTACATTTCACGGCTTCACTCTTAAAATTGCCGACAGGAACCTGAAGCAGTTTTCCTGAGATTTTTTCAGATTCTGAAATTAATATATCTGCAATATTAAAGACATATCATAGAAAACATAAATGTTTATACTTTAAATTGCTGCTTTCCTAGTGGCTGTAACTGCATTGTCTGCCAGCTAGATAACTCAGCATACTTTGATCCAGAAAGGAAAAACTTAGGATTGCTTTCAAAGGCATTTTGAAAGACAGTACTTACCTATTTTTCTTATTTCTGAGAAGAACATGCTGTTCCTTGGCTTTTCACAAATGCACAGCCTTTATCTTCTTATGCTTCCTCTCCTTAGAGACCACACTGCTCCATGCTGTTAATCCTCTGCTCAGTTCTACACAGACCTTTCCACTATCATTACCAATATCCATTAGGAAAATATTTTCATACATACTGTACAATTAACTTCCATCATCCACTACCACTGTCCTTAACATTCAGAAATCAAGTTGGTAGTGACTTGTCTCTGCTATGAATAACTTTGAAATCTAACTTTTTAGCAAGGACTTTTTTGTAGTGATGAGGTGTGAACCCAGTTGCTGTCATTTTATCATTTCTTTCCTCCTCGGTAATTGCAATAGCACAAGATGAACTGGTATAGAATTCAGACAAAAGGTAGCAACTAGAACCAAGCCCCCAAACATTCTTGGATCTCTGGGAAAGGTTGGATCTGCATTTGAAATATTACATTTCTGCTTCTCTCTGCTCATAACCAAGGATAAGTCTTTCTGCACTCGATGTAAGTCATCAGACTTACCAGTAGCAAGTGCCGCACTGGGAATGTGGGGTCCCAGTCCTGAAAAGGCTGAATGACACATCTGAGGATTTAGATGTCAATGATAGCAAAGATGTGTCGCTTTGAAAATAAATATCTTTGGTTTTTTTCTGCATGCCTGTTTGCTCTAAATGCTTTAACTATGCCTCAATAGCAATATTTCACTGGGAGAACATTATCTCTTGACAATTATGCAATTCTATTAACATCATTGCCTTTTTAATCTATGAAAGGTTACATTAAACACAAAGAAGACACACAGGAGGCTACAGAAAGGAAAGTACCTACCCTTTCAGGATAAAAGAAGAGATTACTAAATGATCATCCTGACATTTATTTTTATATGAAGGAAAAGAGAACAAAAAACATAACAGAGTGTTTTGGTGACCTGAATACCAACAGAAAGTAAATCAAATCTGAAAAAATAAATGTGCAAATGACAGGACAGATTCTTCCCTCAGATGTGTTTATTAGGGTGGAGTGAATAAGATTAACTGGGAAACAGCTATTTGGTGGACTGGTCTGCAGCAGCCATTGACAAAGCAGATGGAAGAGGATTATCTAAGGTATGATACTTACTATAGACTCTTAGCTACCTAAACAGTCTAGGAAAACCAAAAGGAACCACTGTTTCCAAAATGTTAGCAGTGTAACAGCCTTCACTGAAAAAAACGAAAAACTTCTACAACCTGGCATTTATGCTCTGCCCACTACAGGATGAAAATAGCACATATTTCCCATCTTCCCTTATCACATGTATAGCCCCAGGAACATGCACTCCAAACAAACACCCAAGTGCGTTTCCTGGAGCAAAGAGGAGCTGCATGCTTTCTCTGTGTGTGGAGGTAGAACATCACAGTATCAATGAAAACATGACAGGCAGACAGAATTTGCTTGTTTTTCTTAATACGCAAAGCTGAGGGGAAAGGCCCTAATCAATCTAATGGGTTGTACATTCTGAATACTGTGCTCAGTTCTACCCAGAAGTCTCCCTCCTAATCTTGACTATGATTCAAAATTGTCTCAGTGGCCAAACATATCACTGCTTTAGTACTTAAGTACCCTTTCAGCTGGGTTCACTAGCCAGCAGCATATGAACCTCTGGAAGCTGGGAAATGCTTCTCTGACTTCTTGAATACTTATGGGAAGGTGTTTTTTAATTAACTCTAGGAGAAGTGTAGGAAGATACATGGGAAAGAATTGTGCATTCTTCTTTCCACAGCTGAAATAAATGTGCATACATGTTTTTCATCAAGAATAGGCAATAGACAATTGAGACAGCAGAGAATTTATTAATGCTTAGAACACTTCAACTGACTGACTTTCCTGTCTTACAGATCCCATTAGTTACTAGTTAGGAGAATTCAGAAAAATCTGTTTACAGCCATTAACTGTTCAAATGCATTTGGAAGGGCTTATGACCTGTACTTAACTGGCTCTTTGCATTGCTCGAGTACTCTTTACCTTTCCTTTCCAATGCTGTGCTGCCTTTTGCACACGGTGTGGTGTAGGAGGGGTTTGAAACCACAACCCCAAAAGTACAGAGAGCATATGTTCTGTTAGTGCATGAGAGTTGTACAATGAATGGACAGGGTACCTGAAGGAGAAGGGAAATATGAGGGCATCTCACTTGAGAGCTAATGCTCTGTTCTGCAAAAGTTGAACAATGGCAAAATTGCTAAAGAATTCTAGAAATTGCATCCCTACATGACATTAAAGCAAAACCACTAAGAGCCAGGTTAGGACACACTGCATGTGCATGAGTAGAGGTATTATGACCTGGTTCTTGGAATTCAAACTTCAACAGCTTCAATGTTCCTTTGAAAACATGTATATGAAGCCCCTAGATTTTTCAGTGTTCCTCACTTGTTCTTTTCCTAATTTTTATTTTGAGACTTGTGCTTTGCATATTGCTCCTGTCAGACAAAAGTGAAAAAATATTAGCAGCAATTTAGTGTGCAGAGCTAGTGCAAGGCATGAAAATACAGAAACAATTTTTACACTTTACTTCATAGCTAGGAAAATTGTTCTCCTTACAGAACTATCTCCTTGTCCTTTACTAAGCAGTCAAAATTGCTCTGTCTGGAACTGCACTTTCCTACCTGTCTTTACTTCACCTCAAATGATTGATTAGAACACTGTATTTTTAGTAGAAAGGATAGCATCTGCCACAAGCCAGAATCTACAAGTTCCTAACACTTAGAAAAAGCCTGTACACAGTCTTAATTTGTTTGATACTGGACAGCACTTGGGCTTAAAATATGGCAATTAGACAACTGATAAGCTTATACCAGTCATCATTGTCTTCGTGAAAAGCTGTGAACATACACAGAAATGTCAGTTAGAAGGGACCTCTGGAGATCACTAGTCTAACCTTGTTCTCAAAGCAAGACTCACCAATGCTGATTCTACTTTATCAAGTATTTTCAGTTGGTTAAAACTTGGTTGTAACAATGCCAAGGTCATGGGTTCAATCCCCTATGTGGGCCATTGACTTAAGACTTGGACTCGATGATCCTTGTGGGTTCCTTCCAACTCAGAATATCATGTTTTCAAACAAGTAATTTCTTCATAGTCAATGAGTAAAAGATCTAAAATGAAACCATCCCTGAAGATACAAAGAGATCACACATCTTTCTCTAGCTATGAGAAGGTCTTTCACTGGATCTGTGAGGTGACCAGTTGTTACTGCTACTTTTACTTACACTGAGCTCAAATGATAAACCAGCCTCTGGCTGGCCTTCCTGATCCACAAGGAAACCTGGTTATGGCACAACTGTGTTCATTTGAACACAGTCCTGCATTTGTCCATGAAAAAAGACAAGGTGTCCTAGTTAGAGCGGCCAGGACCAGCTTATTACTGTGTGGGTGTAACCAAAACTGTGTGTTCTACACCCTCTATGCCATTTCTAACAAATTGTTAACAATGGAACATTTGCAGCAGCTGCCCAGGGCACACCAGACTCCTCAGGCTACAAGCTGGGTGTTAAAGAACCCTGTGAGATCGGATCTTCACACCAGTGACTCAGGTGTGATAACTCCCCTCTGGGGAGGCATCAGCACCTTCACACCTGGCCTGAGGGGTCATGTCTGCTAATGGGCCATCAACAATTCCAAAAATATCCCATGACTCACAGAATAAATCACCCATTTTGAAACTCCTGGCCCTGAAGGAGGCACTGGGCACTCCCATCTGAACCTAAGCATATATAATCTTGGGGCTTGGGGACTTCTGGTACCACTTGTCAGATCTAGAAGAGGACCAGAACCTCAGCAGGGCTGTGACTGCCACTCTCGACTAGACTGTGACCATCATCCTCACCAACAAGTTTTCCTTTCCTTTTACTTTGCACTCAGGGGGACCACATGGCATTCAGCGCAGGGGCTAGCAAACACCATTCTGTTTGTGCCCCAGAGTGCTGGGTTATACATCCAGGTTTTGTGGATTAAAACCAATTTTTCCTGTACCATTGTATCTATTGTAATCTTTTTATTAAATTGTAACTGATTTGTAATCACTTTTTGAGTTGGGTTCATTTTTCCTGCCGGTTTACCTTTGAATCAGCACACCAGGCTACACCACTGAGAATGTTGTGTGCTCTGCTCAGTCTCCACCAAGCAGATCCCCAGTAGATGGCTGAATACACAGTGGGCCTGTTTCTAGTAACTTCAGAAATATTTCTCTGAAAAACAGCAATGCCACTTGCAGTCATGTTATTCCTACCAAAGTCTGCTTGAAATAAAACTGAGCTCTGAAAAACTGGTTGCACCAAGATGACAGGGCAACATTTAAGATCAGAATACCACATTTTCTGTTACTCCAGGCTAAGGTTTTTACAAAAGTCTAAGCATTTTAGGCATGAAAGTTCTGTTGACATTCCAACAACTGTGTTAGAGAAGTGTCACTCACTCACTAGCATCACCTGCACATACCAACAGCCAACGATGACACATTTGGGTAATACTAATACAGCCAGTTACTACAGGAAACAAATTAGTTCCCGTGGGGGGTATTATGGGCTGTAATTTCAGTTCAAGCTTCTATGACAATACAAGCCAAGACCGAAATCTGAACCACACTGAATCTAGTGAGACATGGCAGCTTTGGAAAGCCATCTATTGCTTTCTTTGTAAATGGCATGCTGTCCTAATAAATTAAATGATTTTATGTGCCTTTTACCAGTTTCCACTAACGCCAGTTCAATTTCAGAATTCATTCTTTAATTGTGATGTTATCTGAGAAGAAGTCTTTCCAAACACCAGAGTAAATGAGCATCAACACGGTGATGGATGAAAAAACAGAATGTGCTCTGTAGGCAGCTGTCAGTATACAGAGACCGATTCAATTTAATAACATTTACCTGGGCTCTTATATTCCAGTCCTGCTATTAAATCACCACTCTTAAGCCCAGACACTTTTAAAAGATTTGAGTTGGCCAGGAAAATCTGTTCCTGGAATGGGAAAAGCTTTGGATACATAAATGTTCAGATGAAGTCTTCCTCTGACTGCTAACTTCATTGAAGCGCCATCCAGCTCCATATGGTATCCAAGTACATCAGCACCTTTGAGGAAGGATTACCTGACATTATATAGCATAGCAAAAACTACAGCTCATCTGGAGATTGCTGATGTTCAAAATGAAGGGCTGACTTTCCTCTGCGTTTTTGCTTGTTTTTTTGCTTTCTTCCTAAAGCATCACAAGAAGTACTTGGAAATAAGGCAGGGATTCTGTTTTCAAAACTATACAGAAGACACCTATGGAGATGTTTTTTTTCTGTTATTGAACCTACTGACTATTAGAAGAGTTACAAAAAGTATGTTACAGATCTGCTGAAGTTATAGTACCTGCTGTTCCTAACAATCTCCAATTTGCTGCTGAGCTCAAAATGCCCATTACCTGTTTCTCTTCAGGGCAGTGAAAGATTAGATTATCAATTATAAAAAGCAGACAACTTACGAGTCTCTGCTATCCATTTCTGATTAGTTTTGGCTTCATAAACCAACAATGGGCCATAAATGATGTGATGTCCCTGTGAACTGTATTTGGAAAGCCAAAGATTTAAATTAGATGGTGCAAGTCCACAGATACATATTTGAGTTTCTAATCATTCTTACTCACAGTATTTGTGAATATTTAAACTGGCTCAAACTTTTGACTTTGCCAAACTACGTTCTTCCTCGTGTGAATAGAGAGAAAATGAGATATAAAAAATGGTTTAGATGGAAATAAAAGTATTTCCATGTAATTTGAGAAAATGAGATATGTGGCATATTCAACAGAAAGATTTCATCCTGACTTTTATGCATGTTCCACATTTATTTGGACAGGTGTTATCGCATCTCACACTTACTACCTGCCAGCTCTGACTTGATAAACCTGCTGGGTGCATGCGTGTGAAGGCACAGCAAAACTGGTTAACACAAACAACCTTCATTTAAAAAGTTTACTTAAAAGGGACCTCACATAACCACACTGTTGTGCAAGCAAAGCAAGCTGTAACTTACAGCTGGTTACTGTATGTCAGCTGAATCTATCAAGGTTTGCCAATGCACATACTTTCAAGTAGCCACTAAGGGGAATGCTGTGTCTGAAAACTGGTACCTATTGCACTTGACTTCAGGTTAATGTAAATATACAAACCTCCTATAGGTCTGGCATACATAACCTTATGAAATTCTCTTAATTAGAAACAGCTGAGCAATAACACTTGGCATATGTACAGTGCCTTTCTTTAGAGGACTTTCAACTGCTTTATTTCTTTAAGGGCTGCATTTTCACTGAAAAGAGTTCAAAAATAAAAATATCCTATGAAACAGCCAGGAATAGAATCCAGCTCTTTCCATCCTCACATCTTGTCTTTTACCATAAAAACAGAGACTCCTATTTGAGTCATTGCCTTCTGAACTAACACTGAGTGCAGATGCCACTGGAGAAGGCACATTAGGAACCGGTTTGAGTAGGTTTGTGATAAAGAATCAATGGCATTTTGCCATCTACTTCTTTAAAATGTAAATGATCTCTTCTTCACCTTAATTTGTTTTGGAACAAACATTCAAGATTCAAAGATGTGCCTCTTGTCACTGCATGCAGCCTGGATGGAGTGAAAGGCCATCATTCATGAAAATGACAAGAAAGTAGAATGCAGCTCCTGACAGGTTCTGCACACAAACTGACCATGAAGTGACAAATCATCTTTAGCACAAGTGCCAGGTGACTTTGCATAGTTTACTCTTCAGTTGCAAGCCACTACTCATGATACTTTAGCATAATTCCTACACTGCATAAGCAGGAGACATATACTTGACACTTATGCAAAATTCTCTGCAATGCACGTGCTTTCCTGCTTCTCATTTTGTAGATTTCCAGTTTAGATATATTCATCATAGCAAGCAACACAACATTGGACCTTACAAAGAAAAGAAATTCAAGAATGTCACGTATAGTTTGTTTGCTGAACAAAACACCAAAAGGCCACTTTGCTGCCAATACAGAAATGGGCATGTACATTAACTAAATGAAGGAAAATAAAAAAGTAAATGAATGCACCAGACAAACCCTACAGGTTGACATGTCTACAGGTTATAAGAGTTATAAAAGGATATGAAGACAAGTGACATCAAAATAGCTTCTGGAATGCCCCAAGCATTCTAAAGCACTTGCACTCCCACGTGTCCATCAGGATTTTAAGGACAAAAATACAAGCAAGTGTGCTCTGGAGACACACATGGTAAATCCAATGTGCCTGAGATGAACTGTGCACAATATGTGAAGGTTCACATCACCCACACCATTGGTTTGGCACATCCTGGATATGCTGCAGCTTTGGCCATGCTGCACAGTCTGCAGGGACACAAATGCAGGATTTCTGTCCTCTCAGAACCTGCGATGAGCCAGCCCTGCACAGCATCAGGCTGCACTGCACAGCATCCCGGGGCCTCAGCCTCCTCCAAAATACAAATGTAACTTGGTTTATTTCTTCAAGCAGTTTTTGATGTAATTACAAGTACTCTGGCACACATTACATCAGTGATAAAATCCTGATATTAATCCTTCATATGCTTAAGGGGTTTTAACTCTTTTAAAAAAATTTCTCTCCCTTTCATCAAGGAACTGTACATTATTTTATATTGTTATGACACATAACATCCTGTAATCATCCTGTAATCATAATATGACACCATATCATAGTAAAATACATAGTGGTAGTACCAGTTTCTTTTGCATAAAATTTTGCAATATTAACAAGGATTAAAAGCAGCTACTACTAAATGAAACTGACACAGCTTATTTCTTTGTTAAAAGCATCTTCTTCTTGCCTGCATTGCAATGAAATAGGCACTGATAAGGAGTATCTTCAAAAGCTTTTAAGTGATATTTTATTATTATAATATATATAATTATATATTATATTCTGTCAGAAACAGGCACATTATCATATGATCCACTTGAGATTCCATAGTATACCTTTCAGGAAATAAAGTAAAAATTATGAGATGAATGTATTTAAAACAAACTTGATTGGGCTCATTCCTAGATGAAATATGCCAAGTGCATTTCTGCAGCTTCATTTGTAAAGCATAATTTTGTTCGCTATTCAAATGTTAAAATTCTGATCAGTGGCCAGCTCTGCCAGGTAAAAGAAGTTCCCTCATATATTTTTCATAAGTTCTTTAATCCCACTCATGCAGCAGCCAAGGTAAAGATTGGAAGAAAAGCTGAAACCCACTCCAAAGAAGGTCAAACAATACGCAAACCACTTTCAGATTTTTAGAAAAACACAAATCACCAGCTGAATTGGGCAAAGCCACAAGTGACTTAAAAATGCCCCAAATCTTAGTAATGATTAGCTCCACAGAGGAAGCCTTTCTAACTCATATATAAGAGACAGAGAAGACAGAAAATGGATGTTGTGTAGGACTGTACAAGGAAGCAAAAGCCTGCTCACTTTACAGATCAGTTTATCATCATTTTCTGTGATTTAATCCTAAAATAAGTATGTTTCATGAAATCCCTGGCTGAGCATTACTGAGTTTCTCCACGGTCCCTGAGGAAGTACAGTCTTAACCAAAGCCAGCCTTTTCAGTCACAGAGGAGCAGTTCACAGCCTTATCCCAACAATGTGGGTCCTGAGGGTCCCCCTAAGAAACATACCAGTTGGAGCCAAGGGACTGCAGAACCTTGGAAAAGTCCATGATTATGTCAGAGGGACAGGACTCGATTAAGAGAATTGGGTTATTTTGCTTTGTTTATTATAGTGATGATTACAAATGCCTTCACAATTTCCTGTGAACAAAATAAAATGCCACAAATTATGCTTACCTTGGTTTGGAAGGCAAAGCTAAAAAAATCCCACAACACAGTACCAATACAGAGCTGTCAAAGACATTTTTTCTGCTATCTCTATGATTAAATTTCCTTTCTGGCATTCATGGTTTTAAAATGAGATGCGAAAAAAATTATTACTAGTCTTACACTTTGAGATACACAGAACTGCACAGAGCATAACACGATTACTAAGATTTTATTCTTAAAAAGACAGAACAGTATACATGAAAAAATTCAAGAGCAAAATTGGAAAGATTATAGAGGATGGGGTACCAAGCATAGTAGAAATGAATTCATAACTAATGGGAGGTACACAACAACAGTGACAGACAAGATGAGACAGTATTCTCTGAATACTGGAAGTCCTAAAAGATGGGTAGGTCTGAATATCTCACAAGAAAAACAGAGACTTAAAAGGTAAGATAAATAGGAAAACATGAAATGGATTCCCTCTTCAATAAAATATTGTCCAGGTGTGTAAGCTCTGAACTAAAATGAAGTATTTTTAAGTGTAGCCAAAATCAGAGACCTTGAACAGCCAGTTTTGCAGAAGAAACGTTGTGAGTCCTTGGTCTCCAACATAAACTAAACCACTTATGTTTAAGTGTAATTAAGTCTTCATTAAATAATTCCATTATGTATTTTTCACACCAACTGTACTCATACTATGAAATTCTGATAAAAAACTGCTGGCAAAGGCAAGGGATAAAAGAGAGAGATTAAGTGAAAGCTTCCTTTTCTTTTTTAGGGCAAAGCAGGCTGAACTACAAGATTGATTCTGATCTGTTTACTCACAAGAGCAGCATTATCACTGCATGAATAGGCTGGCTAATTTCAGTGAAAACTCAGAGTGATGCATTATTCAATTCAACTAATGGAATAAGAATCTGATTTAATATGAATTAAGAATTATTAAGGTGAGTGAGTAAGAAAGAGAAAAACAAGAAACAATTCAAAGTGCAAGACACAACTCAATGTCTGTCTCCTGAAGCTCAACATTTCAGACCTGGGCTGTCTCCCAGCAAATTGAGGGAACACATCATTTCATTGTTTATTCTTGTCCTGTTACTACTCAGTTTCAAAACAGGTAACTAAAAGCAGCTCTGTCATTAGAAAGCAACTGTGCCATTCAGTCCAAATTTGCCTCATAAACTTACGAAACTGCATCCTAAAAGTCATTAATTATTTTGCCTCCGTTATTTCTATTAGGTTTGTTAACCTTACCACTTACAGTGCCTAATAACCTTCTTCTAATCTCTACTCTAAATTTATTCATAGCCAGTTAAGACTCATTCATCCTTATGCACTGCTGTCCTTTGCCTCACATACTTGTTTTCCTCCTGGGTATTTCACCATGCTAAATTTATAGGTAACACTCAGCATACACAACTTCATTTAGCTTGACTAAATACACTCAAACATTTAATTTCTATTACCATTAGCCTTACATACCCTAAACCCATTACAGCTTTTACAATTTGACTTCTTTTTTTGGGTACAAGCAGATGCTTTTCACTGTTATCTAGAGGAGGTAAAGTCAGAGCTTCATACAGCGATGATGACACAACGTGTCTACAACAAAAGTGACCTGGTTGGTGTATTTTAGTCTTATTTCTATCTTTATGTGAGACTACAAAGTTTGCACCTTTCATTTAACAAAAAAATGGAATGTCTATCTCTGTGCAATAAATTGCTCATTTCTCTGCCTTCACAAGGGCCGGTGTGATTTGTAAATGGCTGAAAACTCTGCTTTTTTTCTTACAGCCATGAACCACATAACTTTTTTGGGAACACTGGATTTTTTGGGAGAAGGGAAGAGGAAGCCTAGATGAGGAGTCAGATTAAGAATGGAGAAAGAATGATAACTACCTACTATAAACCCCTCCCAGTCACTGCTGAGCTGAATTAACATCCCTGTTCCCAAGACCTCAGGCAGAATGAAGGGCACATCTCACTAAGAGCATGTGCCTCACTATGCAGGAATGAAATCCAGTCACACCTGTGTAAGCAGTTCCAGCCTTAGCTTAGTCCTCCAGCTTTGTTCCAGATTTCCTTTGTGTCCTTGTCATCACCTTCATCCTTCACATTTATCCCCCCACAAGCTAAGCTGGC
This sequence comes from Hafferia zeledoni, assembly GCA_035583235.1. Lineage (NCBI taxonomy): Eukaryota > Metazoa > Chordata > Aves > Passeriformes > Thamnophilidae > Hafferia > Hafferia zeledoni. The sequence continues at coordinate 2,386,806 of JAWWEV010000002.1, forward strand.
AGAGAGCTTTAAGGTTAGCCTATGCTTCTCTTTACATTGCCAGCGGAGAGAAGCAGTCACCTTCAAAGGTTGAGTCATTCCACCCAGATCTAGAGCTAATGACTAAATATTTATAACATGCACACTGAAGACCATAAAGAACTCAAATACTATCATATTGAGGTTATTAAAGTATACAAAACAGCCTTAGAGAATCAGAGGTCAGAGCATAAAGGTAGGAGTAAGGTATCTCCGTAATTTTTATATAAACCAATTTTTGTTCTGTGTTTCTGATGCAATCTTTCAGACTTAATATCCCTCCCCCACAAACTAGAGCAGCATATGGGGTTCATGCAGTCATCAGTTAGCTGGTATTAAAATCCTCAAACCCAAGTGCAATATTATGAGATAAATGAAGAAACTGAGGTCCTTTCCAAAGCCTGCAGTGAGACATGATGACAGAAGAACTCAGATGGGTTACAGGCATGATGCTCCTCTGTTCCTTCAGATCACAGAGCAGGTACCAGCTAGACAGAGCCAAGGAGCCAGGGAATGAGAGTGAGCGAGAAAGCATAACAGCAAACAGAGGGTGACGCAAAAGCACTGCAAAAGTAGGGGAAAGACAAAAGTAAAGAAAGACAAAAGTAAAGAAAGACAAAATTTCAGAGAACAAAAGACTGTGAATTTGGTGAGTGGACAGTAAGTCTCAGGTGAAAGGAAAAAGAGAGAAATTTTAAAAAAATATGTTCAGCATTAAAGCTGAACTTTATTGTGCATTCCTTCATTTTAATGCTTTTCACATGAAACTACTGAGTTTGGTAGCAAAGATAAAGAAGTTACTAGACCAGCTGAATGCTACAGCTGAAATGACTGGTGAAAAAAGGGTGAGGAAACTCATGAAATTCTCTACCAATATGTTCACAATTATGCAGGAAAATGTGGAATACTGTGCCCACCAAGGAAATGTGCAAAGTGTACAGATGCTGAAATTATTTTCAATAGGATCCAATTCCCTGATTTATTTGGAGTATTATTGCCAACCACCACAACTAATGGTCAAGGGAAGAGTCAGTCTCCAGGCACTGATGCTACTAGCAGTGGTTGCATTCAATGTGCCCACATCAGTCTGGGCATGGCAGATCAGACACGATGACCAAAGTCCTAACATTTACTTCCTGCCTTGCCTTGGATGTAAAAAAAAAAATCTTAATATCCAAGAGGATCAAAAGGAATCTCTTCAACATTTAACAAAACCCAAGACAGTCCAGTTCATCACAGCAAGAAAGAAATCTGCTCCCTTTCACCACCTAGAAATTAAAAGCTAGAATGAAGAACTCTGCGAGATCCACATCAATTTTGTTGTTGGCTTCTCAAACTTTTATGAACCTTTGCAACCCAGGGAGCTGCCTCGCAGGGTCCTAAAAAAGCCCCTGGGCATGGGCAAGGTGAGGTAATTCCCCTCTGAGAGTTGATGACATAACTTTTTTCAGTGAGAGCTCTCCAACAACACCAGAAAAAGGGTCCTTGCTTTCAATCTGTGGATTTCCAAGCTTTCCAGCAGTGAGGAAAATAATCATTATGAATAGGTATAGGAAATTGTAGAGGCATTCAAGAGAGAAAAATTATACTTTACACACCTATTTTGATTTTGTTCCTCCACACAATTTAAGCCTTGTTTCAATTTGGCTTTAATTCACAGCCCTTGATTTAGATCCTATTCTTCTGTACACTGCACTTTCTCATAAAGCAGCCCCATTAGTAAACTACATTTCTGCTAACGGACTTGCTTGCAGTGATAATTACCACAGTCCTTAGCCCTGGTCCTTGCCAGTGTGAGCACGTCAGGAAGGGTTGGTATAGCATTCTAATTATACAATTAGCCTTGTCATGGCAAGGAGCTCTGGGAATAGAGACATCTTGAAGATTAAAACGTGGACAGCTAATAGATGACTGTCATTAAGCTCCTTTGTTCATTCCATGATAGAATGGTTACTGAGCTGTAGTGTAGGCTTCTTTAATGAACAAGAAAGACCCTGAACCACAGCTGCTGTCCTCCACCTCTTCCCAACCTGTCCAGTTACCCCGATTCCTCTAATTTCACTCAGCTTCTCTCCCATCCCATCTGTAGCAGAGTAACAAAAGCTGTCTCTATCAAGTCATTCCTAATCCATCAAGTCTTGATGGAGAAGAAAGGCTCCTCACCTCACAGTGCAACCTCATTTGCCTCTGCCCCTCCTTCCCACTCAGAGCCTCTCTCACTCCAGCCATGAGGAGCACAGGCTGAAACTCATGGAATTTAGGATGTGAGGTAAGGGCTGTACTAGCTTCTGGCTCACCTTCTCAGTTACATAAATCAACATTGATCCTTTGAATTTCACACAGCCTTGTGAGTTTACATCCAGTTGAGAAGCGCTGCCCTGGGCAGTAATAAATACACCTTTCTAAAAAGCTTGGCATGGAGAGAGGCTTCAGGAGCAGGCACCAGGCAAGATGTACTTTGCCAAGAGAACTGCAGAAGGGCACAGAGCCCTGGAGACTGAACGAGTTGAACAGTACAGGTAACAGGCTGGCAGAAAGAAGCAGCAAGGAGGCTTTGCAAGAGCCTTTGGCTTGGTAGCTCCTGGAGGCTTCCAGCTGCAGATCAGTATGTCTGGCAGGGAATCCTTAGAAAGAGCAAAGATTTCTAGTGTGCTGAAATAATACTCAGCAGACTTGAACATGTGCATCCATTTCATTAAAATTCAGTACCCAAGTTCCTCTCTCTTTTTCTTTCCTAGAGTGTTTTCAAACATTGTTTTCTTGCATAGCTGGATAACCAATGCTGTGCAAGGCTTTAGTTAAGGTAATTTGAGAATTCTTTTATATTGAAAAGGTATAAAATGTAATCCCCTGAAGTACTTGATTTTCATTCCATGACATTCCACTATATCAACCTACTTCTGCTTTACCTCATTAGTATTCTGAGGGGTTGTCAAAGAATTATTATAGTTCAGAGCACAAAAAACAGGTCTGGCAGCCCCTGGGGGATACAGGGCAGAACAAAATGGGGCACCAGCTTAGACCCAAGAGAGCTGAGCTCTCCTCCACAGGCCAGAGGATGGTAGACAAGCTGCTTTGTTTTGCAAAGATTGCTTCCTGACTTCCTCTGCCTTGACTTCTTTGGGGCAGGAAAAGTTCCTTTGCATTTGAACACTGCTCAGCAAAACTGGCACAAATGTAATGCAAATCAACAGTGGAAGAAAACCATAACTGTAACAGAAAAATCCCCAGCAAAACAGTAAATATGACTGCCCAGGTCTATGTTGAATTTACAAGTGTTGTATGCAACAGTACAGAAACAAAACTGCATTTCTAGATGCCCTAGAAGGAGACAGAGAGCATTTGGCACAGCATAAAGGCAAACAATAATAATTCCATAGAACTCTGGCTTATTTTCCACCAGAGTAACAGAGAGAAGACACAGGCTCAAATACAGGTGCCTTAGTTAACCTCACCCAGCGGCAGAGTGCAATTAGGTCTTTCTGACTGAAACCTCAAGATGGTTCTTCCCTTCTTCAACACATTTCCGTAACAATGTCCTCACACCCACACCTCCAAGCCACGTAGGTGGGTGTGTTTGGGCAGCCCTTGCTGAGCAAAACTGAACACATCGAAAGATCAATGCACATAGCACCTTTTGTTTGTTCAGTCTTTGTGATTTACATGGACCTGTCATACACCGGCTGAGAAAGACCTAAATTCACCTACTGAGAATTCACTTCTAGGCTTGTGTCATCCTTACAGAATTTGATTCTCAATTTGTTTCTCAAGTAGCCAACACTAGAGATGTTCATTAAGCACTATTCCACTCTTCTATACCCTAAGGTCACCAATGCTGCCACTCACACTCCCACTCTGCAAAGGATCTTGATACATGAGCAATTTACTCCTTTGCTGGACATCGAACTCCACATAAAATTACTGTGCTGATCTCAGAACTAAAAGGTTTAACTTTCAGTTCCTAAGCAAGACAGTTCACATCAAATTGAGACACAAGGCAATGCCCTGTGTATCTGCAAAGCAGAAGGGAAGAACTCCCTTAGACACAGCTGCTGTCTAATAACCATGTTTTAAGCAGAATGCTTGGGGGCTACTCTATTTTTATGCTTTCATGAATAAAATAAGAAACTAAAGGCTCTGGAAGAACACAATTATATAACAATAGAACAAATTCAACACAATCTGTATAAGCAAAACAAAAAAAAAAGGCAGGCAGGCTTTTTCCAATTGGCTATAGACAAAAACTGCCCTGTTGTCAACCTTCAGAAGTGATCTGTAGAGCCATATGTAGGTTGGCAACCAGGAATAGCACCTAACTAGTTTCTGCACCTAGTTGTACAGAATTAGAGACATATGGCAATAAACATGGCAGAACGAGTGAACTCTGAAGCAATGACTTTGATAAATAAATGCCTACACATTGGCAGATGGAGAAAAGCACAGTTATGGAGAAACTGTATCGCAGCAGCAACTCGATTTTAAACAATTCATAAAAATCAGCCTGAACTTCAGATTTTAAGTATTTCCTTCAGTCCTCTTCTTGTTGGGGAAAATTCTCACCATAAAAGTAGGAAAGGTGAAGGTTGAAGGATGTATCTAACAAAAGATACCAGAAGCTGCTTCAGGGAGCAGACAACAGGACTCGGAAATCACTGATCATTTTTTGGCTCTTATTACACTGCTAATCATCTTTTTGCTATATCTTCCAGAAAGACACAACCAGTCATTCCCAAAAGGCTAGAAAAACAGGGTGTGGAAAGACATCCTCAAGCTGTATGGCAGAGCCTGAAATGCAAGAAATACACAGACCTCTCTGACAGTGAATGGGAACTTGTGCTTGATGCAACAGCCACCTTCTGCACTTATTCCTTTAGAGACCAGTCTATTTCTAAGCATATTGAGTATTTCCTGTTTACATGCTGCAGACTGATTCCTAATCACTGTTAAATGGGATAGATGAATGGAAAGCAAGTGTTACTTTTATTCCACCTTTTGGGAGAAGGGGTCTCCCTGTCTGGGGATCTCAAAGATTATTCTTCCTACCAGCTCAGAAACATTTTCTTGTGTATGTCTTCTAACCCAAATCAACATTACAGTCTTTCAGATAGCAAGGGAATTGGTATTCATGAACTGGTATTCATCCCACTATAAAGCACAATGCAATGACAAAAACTGTGTGCAGAATTTGTGTTACTCTTGCACATTATGTGGTCTGCACAGACTCTTACGTCCCTCTATTTAGTCTCTTCACTGACATCTTAATTTTTAGGAGACTATGTATTTTTATGCATGGATGCAACTTGACAGCAAAGATTTTCAACGCACAAGGACTCCAAAGACAAAAAGAAATAGGACTTAAAGGTACATTTTTATTCTTTGGAGTCTACTTCCACAACAGGATTGCACCATACTCGCATTGCATGGAAGCATCACCTGTGGTGACCTTCTCAACCGGAAAAAGCCATCCCTGAAAAAACACTGAGAAGAAAATACTCCAGACAAACCGGGGTGGCCCAGAGCTAATAAGTCAGCTGTATGGACCAAGTACTGCACTTTTTCAGGAAAACAATCCCTTGCTGCTGTTTCCTTTATGGGTAGCCAGGGGGATGGTCTTCATGCTGCAAATTGAGGCCAAGGTGAAAATTAACCCCTAGATTACTGTGATACAGAAGAAGATGAATTTAATTAAATTCCAATAAACTAACTAAACTTCATTGAAGTCCCTTAATAATAGGCCAACTTTTATTGCAAAGAAACTCCCTTTCTCTTCCTGACACTTTATCAGTTAATACTACATGTAAAATCTCTCTTCTTTGCACTGTTTGGTTACCCACAACTTCAGAACTCATATATCTGTCATACTTAATCTTCTCCTCTCACATCACACGGTAATCAAGAAAATCAACAGGCAATGATTTTCCATGGAGTGTACATAAATCCAATCCCTGCATTAATCTGAAACAATCTGCAATAGAAATCACTTTAGAACTTGTTTTACTTTCATAAGAATCACCATGGGAAAGCCATGACCTGCCTTCCACAGACCTTCCCATGGATCTGTCAGCTCTCTAAGTCTCTGCTATGGATTAGGCTCCCTGCTTCACTAAATCTGCTGCCCATGTAAGGTTCACAGCAAAGCAAGTACAGCCACTAAGCCAAGGAGTCAATGGCCATCTACATGCACTAAGTGAAAATAAAGGTGGATCACCTTTGCATGGGTGCCATTGTGTTGTAATAAATGTTTTCTAATAAATAATAACAGCCACTATCAATCAAGACAGTGGAGAACAGATGGGAGGGAGGTTGTGTTAAAAGGAAGGACTCAAACAGGAACACATACTTTCTCTCCCACCCTCCTTAAACTTTTGCAAATCTTCAGATACAGTGTGTTAAAATACTCCAAGCAACTCCAGCTGCTTTACTACCACTGCATGAGATGTTAACATCTCTACAAAATGCTGCAACATCAGATTGTGAGGAATGGAGCCCCCACACCTCTTTTATAGACCAACTCCTCTACCCAGCATTACAGTTGCTTCATCTACTGTCACCTTCAGGAAGGTTTGGCAATAGATCTGATCCTGGAAAGAAAGCAGTCCCTATTAATGATGCACCTCAAACTCCTCCTCTCCTTGAACAAAAACTCAAGGCTATCTGAATTTCTAAATTTACTTATTTGTGTAAGAACATATTTTGTGTGGGAGAATATCAGAAATATAACCAGTGGAAAAGTTATTTCAGGAGATGGATCTGTAATGAGGACACGGGGCTAGAGGACATTGCCCAGAGGGCAATAATAGGGCTGTTTTGAGGTGGATCTACAATGATGACACTGGATTAAAGGACATTGTGCCGAGGAATGACAAAAGGAACAATAATATGGCTGTTTAAGGACATTTTCTCGTTATGATGCAGTTAAAATAAAACCATCATGGAGTCCTGGTTGTGTTTTTCCCGTAGTCATCCCCCTCCCAGTTTCTTCTTCCCATAACCCCCTAGGGCATTTTCCCACCATTTTTCTATTGTGGTCCCTTATTGGTCGTTGTGTCAGGTTTCTTATTGGTTGTCAAATAAGCATTCCTGTTGGTCATTACTCCCATGTTCTGATTGGTGTGCTTCTTGATCCCTTTATGATGAGGCACCCACCCTTTTTCTGGAAGCTTCTCTCCTCTACCCTATGAGTGAGTACTCTACCCCAATAAATTGCTCCTCTTTCACCCTCACTCCTGGTTGTGTCACTGCTTCGTTCAATCATTGTGGCGTGCCTATGGGCTTCGGGATGCGGGGGCTGATCTCCCTTTCCTTCAACCAGTAGGAAACCTCCCTACAATAGCCCGCAATTTTGTATTTAAATTTTTAAAACATGTGAATATTTATTTGATGCCTGACATTCAGTCTAGTAAAATTGCTGAATTGCTGAAACTTTAAATTAAGATTTTGTAATAGATGTTGCAGCAAATTCCCCTAAGGCTGCAGATTTAACGTAAGATGGTGTTATGTTTGCAACAAGCATTTTCACCAAAATAATCCAAAACTTTAAATAATTTCCAAATAACTACAAGTAAAAAGTAGGTTCCAGATTCTCATTTACAGTAACATCATCGTAAACAACCCTGGTTGCACAAAAGTGCCCTTAAATTGGATAAAAGCTATGGCCTTCTACACTCTTCGATCTTGTTACTCTTTACTACCAATTATCAATAACTTGCTCTTAGTACAACACTGAATAACAAAAAGTACTTAAAAACACGGATAAAACATTGTGCAATGATAGGGTTATGTTTGTGCCCCAAACATGTTTGGACTCTGTCCCACCTCAGCTGAAGTGGAGCCTGCATCTGAATGCTAAAGGCTTCACTCTTAACTCCTAAAAATTCCCAGGAAGGCAGAGAGCATAATACCATGGCAAGAAAAGCAGAATCCAGTCCTTGAGACTTCCCATTATGCAGAGACTAACAGTATTACTGTCTAGCCTCAGGTGTTGTGATAGTCTTAAACACAGCAGGACCACAATGGTTCCCCAAGAAGTGACATGAAGTGAATTTTATCTTCCTGGCAGTGTGGGGGCAGACAATTGACAGCTATCAGAATTTAACTGGCAATGCAGATTCAGAAAGGTTGAAAACTACCATCTGGTTAAATCAGTATGTAGGAATAGTGAATAATAAAGAGGCTGAAAAATCACCTTGTGTTCAGCCCCAGATGCCAACATTGGGTGCTCCTTCCCTCACCACCCGGAAAGATGCCCTCCTATTAACACTAAATTGGAAAGACAGTCAAGAAAAACACTTCAGTTTACATACCGACAAGTATTCTATAATACTGTAAACAGCCAAAATAGCGTGTTTCAAGAACTACTCAGCCTTCTTAAAAACAAAACCAGTCCTGAACAAAATGCAACAGAAACAAAAATAGAAGTCACATTTTAAAGTTAGTTATGAAAATAAGAAAAGAACAGCATGAACTACATACCTTAGCTATTTGGACACACCAGTTCAGCAGAAGCTGGGAACCAATGTTATCCTTGTGTTCATGAACATAATCCAACAGGCAACCGTGAGGCATCAGCTGAGTGACCAGCTGAATGGTTGGGCTCAAGCAGACACCTAGGAGTCTCACCAGGTGTGGGTGATCCATGCTGGCCATGATAAGAGCTTCCTGTAATAGTAAAAGTGACCCAGTTACTCCAGTAACTCTATGCATAAGAAATTTCCCATTGAGCATCTAAAGAGGATCAGTGTCCCCTAAGTACCATGAATTCCTGTGCTGTCTATCCAGTGCTAGGCATAGCTGAAGAACATCCAGTCTGATGTAATGTACACTTGGTGTACTGAGTCACAAACAATAGAATCAGACTATCTGCACAGACCCAGTCACGGCTCAGATCTAAAATTCTGCCCTTCCCTACATTCCCCTGTCCTGTTACAGCCATAGAGACAACAGTGTAAGTGTGACACACTTGACTTTGCTTAAAAGTCTCATTGGGCTTGTTTTATTTTCCATAATTTTGTTTCTTGAATAGTTGTGGTCAATCCATTAGGCATCAACTTTATATTGGGCAAGCAAACTACACCTCTCATGTATAGGAAGATGGTCAGTTAAGCCTTACTTTGCAAGGTATTTGATGAAACTACGCCAAAATATCCTACTGGAGCAGAGAATTTATGTTCAGTGTTTATAGACTTAACCATGTAACATTTATATGTTGATTGATGGTTTCCCAAAGTTCCACCTGCAAAGGTCTAAGAATCAGGAGGTTTAGTGTGTCCTTTTCGACTGTGTCTGATGCTCTTAAGTCCTACTGAAAGTCAGCAGATTTGTTAAGCCCTTAGGATATGACCATGTTACCATCTCAATGACTGCTGCACAGCCATAGCCTAAACCAAGGCTTGTGACAATGTAGTAGCAGCCCAGGTGCAGTAGCACTCCTCCCGGCCTCCTGATACAGAAGTAAATCACTACAGGAAACAGCAGCTTTCTGAATCTGAGCCTCTAAGTTCAGCTCCTCTTTCAACACATCTTAGATGAGTAATTTTGGTTTTTTCCACACTACCTTTTCATACAGCAAACAGGAAATAATATTTTCTTTCTTCTAGCATTTGTCTTTTCCAGACCATAAGTTTCCAGCTACCAAGCTGTGTTATCCAGAAAGAAGGACCAGAAGGACTTAATCTTGGCCATGTTCTTAAACCCTAAAGCTCATACCACTGACAAGTAACAGAGGAGCTTTTTATAAAAATCCTCCATAACTGTTCAGGAGGTAATGCTGTCATCACAAGCAACTAAAATTTAAATGCAGCACTGAGAAAGCTGTCCTTTCTCATTCACCAAGCTGAGTCTTCCATTTCAAGACCACTTCATCACGGCAATGGAATAGTGAAAAGGGAGATGAAATGGTGGCTTTGTAAAGCTATTCTGGAGGGAAGGAAAGGGCTCTGAAATGGGAGTGGGATGTGGAGAGCAAGGACTTCTGCTGGTCTGAGAGCCAAGGAAGGGA